>JAQIUQ010001540.1:222500-280000 GCA_030378365.1 Hybognathus amarus
ACTCATCTACATAGTGAATGCATCTTGATTTAAGAGTATTTAGATATTCGATTGATAGGCATAAACAGCAGCCAATCACAGATGAAGACAAGCTAGCGATCGGAGTTCCTTAAAGAAAATACATAATATTTTGGGGTTTAAAAGAGTAATAGTCACTCATCGATTCAACTGATGAGAACACGATTTGACTGAAATTGATCTTGACAGTTATTGAACTGAATTGATCTGAATAATTACTAATTAATTCAAATGCTGTTATCATGATGGTACAGACCATGGCTCATGAAAGTGTGTGTACTGTGGTCATGTGAAAACAAAGGTTGTATTTTCCAACTGTAATCATGCAAATACATGTTGATTGAGTATTAGTACAGTGAGACAGAGCGAGACACAGCGAGAACACAGTGAGACAGAGCGAGCCCGAGCGAGCCCGAGCGAGACAGAGCAAGACAGTGAGACACAGCGAGATAGAGCGAGACACAGTGAGACAGAGTGAGACACAGTGAGACAGAGTGAGACACAGGTGAGACACAGTGAGACAGAGCGAAAACACAGCGAGCCAGAGCGCGACACAGTGAGACAGAGCGAGACACAGCGAGCCAGAGCGCGACACAGTGAGACAGAGCGAGACACAGTGAGACACAGTGAGACAGAGCGAGCCAGAGCGAACACAGCAAGACAGAGCGAGACAGTGAGACACAGATGCAGACACAGTGGAGACACAGTGAGACAGAGTGAGCCAGAGTGAGAACGAGACAGAGCAGAGCCAGAGCGAGACACAGCGAGACAGAGCGAGACAGAGCGGACAGAGCTGAGACACGAGCGAGACAGAGCGAGACAGAGCGAGACAGTGAGACACAATGAGACACAGTGAGACACAGTGAGACACAGTGAGACACAGCGAGACACAGCGAGACAGAGCGAGACACAGTGAGACAGAGCGAGACACAGTGCGACACAGACACAGACTGTTCACAGATAGAAAGTCCCATAGAATTTTTTGTTGGCTACTGCCACAGATACACCCATGCGACTAGTGACTGGGTTTTTGATCCAGGGTCAGATGTGTGTTAATGTCTTTGCTAATGTGCAAAACAGTGTTTCTGAAGCAGATATTTTTGTTAATGTGTTTTCTAATGTTTCTATTTCAGTGTTTGTGATGCGCAGAAACCTCACCGGCAGCATAACCGCGATCCACTGTGAGCGTGGAGAACGGCATCGGCCTCAGGGTGAACTTCGGGTGAGCGCTGAATCCACAGGTGGGAGACGGCAGGATTCCCGGATACTGACTGCTCTCCAGCGTGGGGACCGGGATAGCACTGACCACCGCTGGAACACACACCATAAGAAAACACAAGACACGGTTCACATGGATAGGCAGAAGCAAGAAATAATTCTGTATTATGTAAGCAGAACTCCTACAGAACCACTACAGAAGCAGAACCCCAACAAACCCCCTACAGGAGCAGAACCCCTACAGAAGCAGAACCCCAACAGAACCCCTACAGGAGCAGAACCCCTACAGAAGCAGAACCCCTACAGAACCCCAACAGAACATCTACAGGAGCAGAACCCCTACAGAAGCAGAACCCCAACAGAACCTCTACAGGAGCAGAATCCCTACAGGAGCAAAACCCCTACAGAAGCAGAACCCCAACAGAACTCCTACAGAAGCAGAACCCCTACAGAAGCACAACCCCTACAGAACCCCTACAGAAGCAGAACCCCAACCGAACCCCTACAGAAGCAGAACCCCAACAGAACCCCTACAGAAGCAGAACCCCAACAGAACCCCTACAGAAGCAGAACCCCTACAGAAGCAGAACCCCTACAGGAGCAGAACCCCTACAGGAGCAGAACCCCAACAGAACCCCTACAGGAGCAGAACCCCTACAGGAGCAGAACCCCTACAGAAGCAGAACCCCTACAGGAGCAGAACCCCAACAGAACCCCTACAGGAGCAGAACCCCTACAGGAGCAGAACCCCAACATAACCGCTACAGAACCCCTACAGGAGCAGAACCCCTACATGAGCAGAACCCCTACAGGAGCAGAACCCCTACAGGAGCAGAACCCCAACAGAACCCCTACAGAACCCCTACAAGAGCAGAACCCCTACAGGAGCAGAACCCCTACAGGAGCAGAACCCCTACAGGAGCAGAACCCCTACAGAAGCAGAACCCCTACAGAACCCCTACAGAAGCAGAACCCCCAACAGAACCCCTACAGAAGCAGAACCCCAACAGAACCCCTACAGAACCCCTACAGGAGCAGAACCCCTACAGGAGCAGAACCCCTACAGGAGCAGAACCCCTACAGAAGCAGAACCCCTACAGAAGCAGAACCCCAACAGAACCCCTACAGAAGCAGAACCCCTACAGAAGCAGAACCCCTACAGGAGCAGAACCCCTACAGGAGCAGAACCCCTACAGGAGCAGAACCCCTACAGGAGCAGAACCCCTACAGGAGCAGAACCCCTACAGAAGCAGAACCCCTACAGGAGCATAACCCCTACAGGAGCAGAACCCCTACAGGAGCAGAACCCCTACAGAAGCAGAACCCCTACAGAAGCAGAACCCCTACAGAAGCAGAACCCCTACAGAAGCAGAACCCCTACAGGAGCAGAACCCCTACAGGAGCAGAACCCCTACAGAAGCAGAACCCTACAGGAGCAGAACAGAAGCAGAACCCTACAGAACCCCAACAGAAGCAGAACCCCTACAGAACCCCAACAGAAGCAGAACCCCTACAGAAGCAGAACCCCTACAGAACCCCTACAGAAGCAGAACCCCAACAGAACCCCTACAGAAGCAGAACCCCTACAGAACCCCTACAGAAGCAGAACCCCAATAGAACCCCTACAGAAGCAGAACCCCTACAGAAGCAGAACCCCTACAGAAGCAAAACCCCTACAGAACCCCTACAGAAGCAGAACCCCTACAGAAGCAGAACCCCAATAGAACCCCTACAGAAGCCCTACAGAAGCAGAACCCCAACAGAAGCAAAACCCCTACAGAACCCCTACAGAACCCCTACAGAAGCAGAAGCTCTACTTGCCAACCCACAACAAAATAACATCAGCATCTGTGAGAGAGGACGAGGAAGCAGATCCACAGGAGCACAGGAACACTGACCTTGAAAAGCTCAAAGAGAGGGGGGGAGGGTAGACGGGACTGACAAATTGCCTGAACCGGGATAGCACTGACCACCGCTGGAACACACACCATAAGAAAACACAAGACACGGTTCACATGGATAGGCGGAAGCAAGAAATAATTCTGTATTATGTAAGCAGAACTCCTACAGAACCACTACAGAAGCAGAACCCCAACAAACCCCCTACAGGAGCAGAACCCCTACAGAAGCAGAACCCCAACAGAACCCCTACAGGAGCAGAACCCCTACAGAAGCAGAACCCCTACAGAACCCCAACAGAACATCTACAGGAGCAGAACCCCTACAGAAGCAGAACCCCAACAGAACCTCTACAGGAGCAGAATCCCTACAGGAGCAAAACCCCTACAGAAGCAGAACCCCAACAGAACTCCTACGGAAGCAGAACCCCTACAGAAGCACAACCCCTACAGAACCCCTACAGAAGCAGAACCCCAACCGAACCCCTACAGAAGCAGAACCCCAACAGAACCCCTACAGAAGCAGAACCCCAACAGAACCCCTACAGAAGCAGAACCCCTACAGAAGCAGAACCCCTACAGGAGCAGAACCCCTACAGGAGCAGAACCCCTACAGAACCCCTACAGGAGCAGAACCCCTACAGGAGCAGAACCCCTACAGAAGCAGAACCCCTACAGGAGCAGAACCCCAACAGAACCCCTACAGGAGCAGAACCCCTACAGGAGCAGAACCCCAACATAACCGCTACAGAACCCCTACAGGAGCAGAACCCCTACAGGAGCAGAACCCCTACAGAACCCCTACAGGAGCAGAACCCCAACAGAACCCCTACAGGAGCAGAACCCCTACAGAAGCAGAACCCCTACAGGAGCAGAACCCCTACAGGAGCAGAACCCCTACAGGAGCAGAACCCCTACAGGAGCAGAACCCCTACAGGAGCAGAACCCCTACAGAAGCAGAACCCCTACAGAAGCAGAACCCCTACAGAAGCAGAACCCCTACAGAAGCAGAACCCCTACAGGAGCAGAACCCCTACAGGAGCAGAACCCCTACAGAAGCAGAACCCCTACAGGAGCAGAACAGAAGCAGAACCCCTGACAGAACCCCTACAGAAGCAGAACCCCTACAGAAGCAGAACCCCTACAGAAGCAGAACCCCTACAGGAGCAGAACCCCTACAGGAGCAGAACCCCTACAGGAGCAGAACCCCTACAGGAGCAGAACCCCTACAGAAGCAGAACCCCTACAGAGCAGAACCCCTACAGGAGCAGAACCCCTACAGGAGCAGAACCCCTACAGGAGCAGAACCCCTGACAGAAGCAGAACCCCTACAGAAGCAAAACCCCTACAGAACCCCTACAGAAGCAGAACCCCTACAGAAGCAGAACCCCAATAGAACCCCTACAGAAGCCCTACAGAAGCAGAACCCCTACAGAAGCAAAACCCCTACAGAACCCCTACAGAACCCCTACAGAAGCAGAAGCTCTACTTGCCAACCCACAACAAAATAACATCAGCATCTGTGAGAGAGGACGAGGAAGCAGATCCACAGGAGCACAGGAACACTGACCTTGAAAAGCTCAAAGAGGGGGGGGGGGGGGGTAGATGGACTGACAAATTGCCTGAAGTGTTGAGATTTCTATCTGACTAAACTGCCCCAGACGAGCAACTGCTGATTGACTGCAAACTCTCTCTCTCTTTCTCTCTCTCTCTCTCTCTCTCTCTCTCTCTCTCTCTCTCTCTGTATGTGTGTTTGTGTGTGGTTTTGCCTACATTGTGTGCAACAAAATATATCCGTTGTGTTCAGGAAAGAAAGAGCTAAATCGTTCTGCAATAAAGGAGAGCCGGAGTTACATCCCCATGAAAACATACACATGTGAAGGAATCGACTGGCGACTGATCGAAACTGTGATAATGTAAGAAAACAAAGGAAGGTTTTTGAATACATTTTGGTTTGTTTGTATATATATAAATCTCTATATGTCTCCTTATAGTCTCTATATGTCACTATATGTATCTCTGTCACTATATGTCACTGTTTCCTTATAGTCTCTATATGTCAAAATATATATCTCTATGTCACATTATGTCTCTATATGTCTCTATTTGTCACTATGTCTCTATGTCACTATATGTTTCCTTATAGTCTCTGTATGTCACTATATGTATCTATATGTCACTATATGTCTCCATATGTCACTATATGTCACTATATGTTTCCTTATAGTCTCTATATGTCACTATATGTATCTATATGTCACTATATGTCTCCATTTGTCACTATATGTCACTATATGTCTGCTATATGTCACTTTATGTCTCCATATGTCACTATATGTCACTATATGTCACTATATGTCTCCATATGTCACTATATGTCACTATATGTTTCCTTATAGTCTCTATATGTCACTATATGTATCTATCTATATATCACCATATGTCTCTGTATGTCACTATATGTATCTTTATGTCTCCTTATAGTCTCTCACTCTATGTCTCCTAATAGTGCAGGATTACAACAGCTGCTTCGAATATGTTCAACTTATGGTGTGCAGTATTCAAAATTCAGTATTAAAAAGAGTGTGGTTATGATTGTTAAAACCAAAGAAAACCTTGTTTCTGTTTGAATTAACACTTTTTTTCTGACCCCATTTGCAGATAATCTAGATTTTCATAAGCAAAAACTTACTTCATTTTAATTTATTTCCCCAGAAAACAAGACATACAATCTTACAGCATTTTACTACTTTAGTAAATGCATCTTGGTTTAAGAATTTTTAGATATTTGGACTGGAAACAAGACAAGAATACTGAGAAAGAAAAGCATTTTTGGCAGCATATATAAATTAGAAAACGTCTGTATCTCATCATCACTTGGTTAACATGTTAAATCCCGCTCAGTTTGAACTCTTTCACTGATGATGACTCTCATATTCCACTTCCTGTCAAAGCTCCACTTTCTCCCAGGTTTTTCCTGGGAGAACTGAGCCGCTCCTCTTTCCTGGTTCTCCCAGAGGACGGAGATGAAGCGTGTTTGAGGATCGAGATGAAAGAACAGTCTGGAGACTCCCAGCAGGAGGTCAGAGAGAAGAGGAACGCATCAGAGCGTCACATGACCCCGTCATATGAGGAATAACAAGCCCGTACGACAGGAATGACAGCGACACGCTCATATTCACACACTGCAAACACGCTTTTCCCCACTCAGTGTTTGTGTTTTTATTTCAAGTCCAAATATCTAAAAACTCTCAAATCAAGAGAAATTATGTCTTGTTTTCTGGGGAAATAAATCAATATTGATTTGTTGCTTTAGAAAAACTAAATTAAATGCCAAGGGGTGATGGAAGAGACAAAAACACACACTAAAGAGCCATCTGTAACCAAAAAACGTTAGAATCACTTTTCTTGAAAATAATTGATGATAATTCTATGAGAACAGTGGACGTCCACAACACAGATCGTATAAGGATAACGCCACAGAGGAACTTGATTTTTTTCCAGGTGATGTTGTTTACTGTATAATCATTCATCAGCTGGAAGAAATGGGTCTGGATGCTAATATAGTTATATACATTACTTACAGTTTTCGTTATCATTAATGTTTTTATTACCATTATCACTATTATTATATTTATAGTTATGTTTATAGTCATTGTTTAATCATTATTAATATTGTTAGAGTTATCGTTGTAGTCAGCTGTCTTTATAGCTACTGTTATATATGTCATAGTCAATCGCTATAGTTATCGTTGACTGTTATCATTATGTGTGAACAGGAATTCGATGTGTTGACGTAATTTCCACTGAAACAGGAAGCTAAGGCAGGACATATTGAATGGCCCTCCCTTCTTGCGAATAGCCAGTAGCGTTGAGTTTCCCTCACAGACTAGCAGGCACATGAAAGCGATTAATCACGCTGGATTCAACAGAGAGGTTCATTCATTTCAGCTCTAACCAGCGCACAGGTGGAGAACAGAATAAACCTCGAGTGTTTGAGCAAGACCGAACACACACTCCGACCCATGATGCTCTGGGCGGTCAACGCCCGCCTTGGTCAAGATGGCGTTTTTATAGCAGAGGGGGCGGAGCTTTAGCACTCTAGAGAGCATTTGATTGGACAGAAGATGTGATGAGAAGCTGAAGTTCGCGGTGATGCCATAAAAATCCCTGATTCGTCTGAGAGACTGTAAGTTTGGAATGCTTCTATCTCCTAAATGTGAATTTTGTCATTGTTTTGGAACACAGCAGCTTATTCATAACTTTAAGAGTGTGCGCGTGTCTCACGTGTGTTGCTGGGCTGCGGAGTCCATGGGAATCATCATCTTGGTGCGCGTGGGCCTGCGGGCGGCGAGGCGATCTCTCCAGTGTGGAGATGCTGGAGGCTTCATCACCGTCGGCACCTGGAGACGAGAGCAGGGTTCAGAGTAACACACACTCACACACACACACCTCCGGAGTACGTGCTCTCACCTGAGTGGCTGTCTTGCTGCCCATCCTGGCTCTCTCATTGGCTGTGGCATGACTGCGCCATCTCCTGGCTCTGGATTGAGAGTCTCGGCCCGAGGGGCGGAGCTCGAGGGCTTCTCCATGTTCTTCAGCTCCATCTCCTCATGGTGGATCGCAGAGGTCAGGAGGTTGCAGGTCCTTCTGGCAGGCTGCCTAACTTCCCGGCGCTCGCACGTCTTCCTACAGAGGAATGAATGGTCATCCTGCGATGTTACGCAGCACGCTTAAGTTCAAACTCACACTGTTTTTAACTCAAAACATAAAACTTTTGATGAGTTTTGGCAGTTCATTTACACACAAACGGCATTTTGGGCGCCTGAAAACGCCAGCTTTCTGAAAATGGTTCTCATTGTAAACAAAAACATGAATCTCTGAAGACGAATTGAGCCTCATGCACGTGTACTTGCGATGTTTAGTCTAAAGTGTTTAGTCGCCATCTACTGGCCTGGCGACCTCACATTGTGACCTCCGAAAGCTTTCGTCTGTCATAAAAAAATTTGAATCAGGTTTGAATTTCAACATTTTTACAGAAAGAGAGAGAGAGAGAGAGTTAAACTCACTTCCTCTGCTGAGCGGATGAGCGCGGGTGCAGATCAGGCAACGATCACCACGACGACCACAGTAATGGCTCCCACGGAAACCACGATGATGACGAGCAGGTTGCTGTTCTTCTGTGGTGTCACACTGCCGTGCGGCGGCCGCATCTGGCCAATGGGAGGCTCTGAAATCATATCAACACACAGTCTGGTGACTCTCTTACATATTCAGTATAGATAAATCAGCGCTTCATATGTACAGATGATTGAAGATTCATGAAAAACATCATTTGAAATGCAGAAAAGTCACGTCTTCATACTGATGGGATTCAGGGCGATGACTGAAACACAGATGTCCATCATCATCATCATCCTTCTTCAAAGCTTCAGTCGTGTCCTCTTCATGGGTTCACCATTCTCAATTCAGTAACATTAGGCAGTTTTGATGAATAATCATATATGCTGTTTAATGTTTGATGATCGCGTTATAATTTACATGTGCATCAGCAATGCTTCTATCGCTTGTTTCTGTGTTTTGATCAGGAGATTCTCCTGTGTAACAGTGCCTCCTATCGTATAGAAGTGGAAAATGCCAGGGGAACGTATTTTTCACATTAAATGGGCAATAAGTCTCTGATGTCCCCAGAGTGTGTGTGTGTGAAGTTTTAGCTCAAATACCCCACAGATATTGTTATATATATATGCTAAAATTGTCACTTTTTGAGTGTGAGCAAAAACATGCCATTGTGTGTGTACCTTTAAATGCAAATGAGCTGCTGCTCTCGGCACAGGGGGGCGGAGCTTCAAGAACATGCGTGTGTACACACTGCACACACACTAAAAATCACAAAAACTTAGCCTTTTATTTTTAAAAGCGGAGTCAGAAAGATGGAGAGACTGCACGAAGTGACGACATGTAGAAGCAACAGGACATTTCTGAACGGTCAAGTCGATGAGTTTATGTATCTGATGTGGAGTTATAATTATATATGATAATATGATAATTGACCCTTCGCTAAGCCTTCGCCTCTCCCTAGTTACTGTTGCTACGCCTGTCAAGCTTTCTCTGGCTGGCACATCTATTACAGTGTGTCTGCACCGGTGTCAGACATTCCCCAATGAGATAATTAGTCATTTTCGGCAAAAAAGTGAAATATCGTGAGGGAGCGCGACAAAAGGGACTACAGTAATCCATTCAAGGGATATATTTATGACATAATATGCAACTGATTCAAGAATAATTCTTAAGAAATTGAAGCTAAAGCCTAACGTATTGTCCCAGTGCAAGCAGCAGCGCCTCATGCTGACCATTCAAATGGGAAACACAAATTGAGGAACAAGCTGTTCAGGGTATGTGAAAATCCTAATAATTATAAATCAAGTTTTTATCCATAAATCTTGTGGAACAAAAACTACGGTAATATCAGAGAGCCGCGATTCGGATTGGGTTAAGTAACTTAGTCAGGGGTAACGTTAGTAGGACGTCGATTAACAAAATGCTGAAATATATTTTAAAGTATGTCAGTGAGCCTTTGTCTTGTCTTTAATCGTCTTATTTTACGTTATATCATTATGACCAAAGAACCGTCAATATTTTCCAAGCAATAGCATTAGGTGTTTTTGTTTATCATGTCAACATTTGCCGGTAACGTTAGTGGGTCTCCCACACTGCTTGATCACGCCCATCATTTCTCTATAAATAGTGTTCCGGGGGCGGGGCTTATGCAAATATTAGGGTTGGTGATGTCACTAAGCCGCTTAAGGAGCTCGTGTAGTTTCTACCAGCCGTTTGTTGTAGTTCTAAAAGCGATTTCTAAAAGCGTGTCTCTCTGTGCTGTGAGTGTGTGTGTGTGCAGATGTTGTTTATGCTCAAACTGCAGCTTTACACACTAACTACAGCTAGAGAAGTGAAATCATAATGATCCGCTGTTCTCAGTGACTCTGATGATCTGTTACAGGATGGAGGCGTTCTCTACAGGACTGACCCGCAGTGAAGCGTCTGATCCAACCCGGCTCTAGATCCAGAGCTGAAGAGAGGAGCGCGAGTGAGGCGACACACTGATGTCTCGTGAGTTCAGACGCGAAGTGTTTTTCAGGGAACACAGAGTCAATGTTGAGTTCATGTTGCAGAAAAAGAGCAAAACTCAGAGAATATGATGAACGACTTCTCTGACGCTTCACACACCAACCGACAGGCATCTACTGTTTTAGCACTTCAAAGCGAACGACTTTCTGTCAGATACAGTGTGTGTGTGTGTGTGTGTGTGTGTGTGTGTGTGTGTGTGATGCATGTGTTCCTACCGTTCAGACTGCTCATGTCAATCGGGTTATTGTCCGAGGGCCAGTAAGAGCTGTCTCCATGACGACCTGAGACCAGAGAGAGAGCGCTGAGATCAGGGTGAGACACACACACACACACACACACACACAACACACACACACACACACACACACACACACACACACACACACACACACACACACACACACACATCACATACATGAACAGCACAGGGCATACACACACACACACACACACACACACACACACACAGGGGGAGAGGCATATTTTCCTGTTATGTCCCCTTTAATATTTTGCTTCTCCAGTAAATGTCTCTTGATTCAGGAGTGTTTAAACCTCTGATTAATCTCTATATTTTCAGCAAACGCTCCAACGAGGCCCAGCACACGAGCGAAGGCATCAGGAAGTGTGTGTGTGTTTGAGTCTCACAGTAATCACAGAGAACGAGGCTCTGAGGGGCGTTCCAGTCAATGATGTGCAGTAAGTGGAGCAGGACTCACGGGCCGAGGAAACCTGTCAGACATCAATCACACACACACACACACACTGACTGTACAACCCACAGGACATGAGACACACACACACACACACACACACACTGACTGTACAACCCACAGGACATGAGCACACACACACACACACACACACACACTGACTGTACAACCCACAGGACATGAGACACACACACACACACACACACACACACTGACTGTACAACCCACAGGACATGAGACACACACACACATACACAATCATATGCACGCACACACACACACACACACACACACATGCAGTGGTGTAGTCTACGTGATACACTGCTGGTATATCACAGTATACTCACTACAAAAAACTAGACTACACCACTGCACACACACACTCTCATTAAAGATGAAATGATGGCATCGCAGACACAGATACACACAGACACACACACACACACACACACACACTCTCTCACTCATTCTCACACACACACACACACACTGCTCATCATGAGATTAAAATAGAAACATGATTTGGTCAATTTTTGAGTATTTTCTCAAGCGAGCACCAGTGCCCTAACATACACACACACACACACACACACACACGAGCAGCAGTGTTGAGTGAGGCGTGATTGACAGCTGTCAGTCATCAGTGTAATGCACATGACTCATAATCCGCTCACCTTGATCGTTGGCCATCTTATACGGATGCTCAACTAGAGGAAACAGAAAGACACATCACACACTGTTCATAATCATAACTGAGTTCATCAATTAGCTTCTCCAGGTCAGGGTCAAAGGTCAGCGACCCCACCCACACACGATGAGGTTTAATGATGCGTTCACCGACCCCGAAGACAAATCAACAGATCATAATTAATGTCAAACGATGAAGCTTCTCGCTAATGAACTGATGAAACACACATCATAAACAGAACACGGTTATTAATCCATAACCAGCTGTGATGATCATAACAGATATCTCAAATCTCCATAATGGACACACACATGAGCGTTTGAAAATATTTCACTGAATAAATAATTCAAGAGAAACACTAATATAATAATATTGTCGTATTATTCTACAGTTTGAATGAGCTTTTATTTTTATTTTATTTCCAGTTTTTCGATTTTATCTTTAATGTGCTTGTCATTTTTATTAGTGTCTGTTCTTTTTAAACATCACTATTTATGTTTTAATAAATTTAGCAATTCAACTTAAATGTATTTCCTTTAGTTGAAGTTTCCATCATCTGGCATTTCACTTTCATTTCAGCTTTATTTCATTTATCAAAAAACAAAAGAACAACAACCCCAATATTGTGTAAAAATGAGTTTCTAATTAATAATAAATAAAATATACATCTCAAGTGTAATTATTCAATTCTATGATGTATATTTGCACTTATTTTAAAACATTTTAAAGTTAAGTTTCTAGCTTCACATCTTATATTTATTTTTAAATAGTGTGCACTTATTCAAATGCTTATATATATATATATATATATATATTCATTAATTTTCTTAAATTATTTCAGTTTCTTTTTAGTTTAAGTGTAAGCTTTCTCTCTAATATTTCATTTTTATTTTATTTCAGCATTATTAAAATAATTGTAGTTAATTGTAGTTAAAATAATTGTGATAATTTTTTTCGAGTAAATTTTGTGTAAAATCTGTGAGAGAGTGAGTGCGTGTGTGTGAGTGCGTGTGTGTGAGTGCGTGTGTGTGTGAGTGTGTGTGAGAGAGTGTGTGTGTGTTCTCACCTCGGCCTGGTCCGGTACTGCACAGGTTCTGACAGTCGGCCCGACTCCTTTGATGTGTGTGTGTGTGTGTGTGTGAGTGTGTGTGTTCTCGACCTCGGCCTGTTCTGGTACTGCACAGGTTCTGACAGCGGCCCGACTCCTTTGATGTGTGTGTGTGTGTGTGTGTGTGTGTGTGTGCTCTCACCTCGGCCGGTCCGGTACTGCACAGGTTCTGACAGCGGCCTCGACTCCTTTGATGTGTGTGTGTGTGTGTGTGAGTGTGTGTTCTCACCTCGGCCGGTCCGGTACTGCAGCAGGTTCTGACAGCGGCCCGACTCCTTTGCTGTTCTTGGCCTGGATGCGGTAGTAGTACACAGTGTCCAGGTTGAGGTCCAGCACCTGGTGTGTGAGCCGGTCTCCAGCGATGGATCTCCATCACCCAGTCGTCGATCGGCATGTGCTTGTCCAGCGTGTAGTAGAGGATATAACCTGGGGTCATGCAAGGGTCAAAGGTCAATCTCTGCTGAACGGGAGTGTGTGTGTGTGTGTTAATGAGGGCATCTATAAAGACACACGAGGAGTTTCGAGTCTGAGCTTCTCACCTGTGATTCGCCCGTTGGCCTCCAGCGGCGGCTGCCAGCTGAATCAGAATGGCTCGCGGGCGTCCCTCTCGGCCAATCACAGTCAGGTCCTTAGGGGCGGAGCTTGGCGCTGACCAATGGAAACAGAGAGATGCTTTCACACACGTCTGATCTCCACTGTCTGGCACTCAGTAGCTCTGGCTTTATTCCCAGCACTAATTAAACAGTTAATGAACCGGCGCTGATCTCAGATCTGAGTCTGTGTCCTACGTCTATGACTTCAGTGATAACAGGAGTGTGTGTGTCTCGAACACAAGCACACAACACACTGTAAGTCATTTTATACCTTTTTGTCAGCTGAAGCCCTTTGAAGACCCTTATCATTGTTTTTTATTTTATTTCAATAATTGTGGGTGTGTGACAGAGTGTGTGTGTGTACCTGCTTCATAGGTGGTGGCGTGTGCTGTCATGCTCCATGTGCTGGACTAGCGGCCTTTGGTCACCATTACAGAAAACTCGGACATAGTGTTGGGCTTCAGAGCCGCTGACAGTGTGACTGAGAGCCGCCGTATCTGCCGACTGACACACACACACACACACACACACCACGGTAAAGACTTATGCTTTGTAATATCTCGCACAAAAAAAGAGTTCTCTGCTCCTGATACTATGATTGTAAATTGTAATACTCTGTAGAGAGATATACGGTAAAAACTGCAGCTGTGGTTGCCAGAAATACCGTAGCATACATTTTAGGTTTACTTTAGATAGACTTAACTTACATTTACAGTAAAAAATGTATTTCACTATCTGATATAATGTTAATTTACTGATATATTGAGTATCATGTACTCATTGTGAGAGATACACGCTAATATCCACCAATCATAGCGGAGATGAGTCACATGTTTTTCCGTTAAAGTCTTGATCATGTGTTAGTGTTTTACCGCAAATCCCGATTATGCGTTATATACGATCTTTAACGATCATGTGTTACAGTGTTTTACCGTTAAAATCCCGATCATGTGTTACAGTGTTTTACCGTTAAAGTCCCGATCATGTGTTACAGTGTTTTACCGTTAAAATCCCGATCATGTGTTACAGTGTTTTACCGTTAAAATCCCGATCATGTGTTACAGTGTTTTACCGTTAAAATCCCGATCATGTGTTACAGTGTTTTACCGTTAAAATCCCGATCATGTGTTACAGTGTTTTACCGTTAAAATCCCGATCATGTGTTACAGTGTTTTACCGTTAAAGTCCCGATCATGTGTTACAGTGTTTTACCGTTAAAATCCCGATCATGTGTTACAGTGTTTTACCGTTAAAATCCCGATCATGTGTTACAGTGTTTTACCGTTAAAGTCCCGATCATGTGTTACAGTGTTTTACCGTTAAAGTCCCGATCATGTGTTACAGTGTTTTACCGTTAAAGTCCCGATCATGTGTTACAGTGTTTTACCGTTAAAATCCCGATCATGTGTTACAGTGTTTTACCGTTAAAGTCCCGATCATGTGTTACAGTGTTTTACCGTTAAAGTCCCGATCATGTGTTACAGTGTTTTACCGTTAAAATCCCGATCATGTGTTACAGTGTTTTACCGTTAAAATCCCGATCATGTGTTACAGTGTTTTACCGTTAAAGTCCCGATCATGTGTTACAGTGTTTTACCGTTAAAGTCCCGATCATGTGTTACAGTGTTTTACCGTTAAAATCCCGATCATGTGTTACAGTGTTTTACCGTTAAAGTCCCGATCATGTGTTACAGTGTTTTACCGTTAAAATCCCGATCATGTGTTACAGATGCACAGGCTAATGCCTTCATCAGTTCACCATGGTGTTCCGGCATTCACCTTGTATTTCCCACTGGTGGAGTGGCTGGTCTTCCACTTGACGGAGTAGTAACGCACTTCCGGGGACTTCTGGTTTTTGGGAATGGAGTTGTCGGCCCAAGCTTTACCCGCACCGAGTCAGATGTGAGGGGCACGGCCCTGAACACCTACAGGAGGAATCATGGGAGTGGAGGTGTCTGGGGACAGGGGTGGGAATTTATCAAAAAGATGGGAGAGATCGTCATCGGACGGGTCTGAGGGGTCTGCGTGTGTGTGTGTGTGTGAGTGAGACAGATCAGGGTTATGCAGTTCATGCCAAAATCATAAGTGAACCAGAGATGAAGCGGACGGAGGAATAAAGGAGGGAGAATGGAGTGACAGAGAGAGACAAAAGAAGAACATTGAGATCTAGAGAGTGACTTTTAGAAGAGATAAAAAGTGGTAACCTGCGATTCAAGAGATATTTATTCCTGATCGAGTCCCTAAAAATGAAGTTTTTCTGAATGCGTTAGGTTGATTTAGCAATGTATTGAACCAGATCATTTTAGATGTTACACTATAAAACAAAATGTCATGTTTATTTCAATGTGTTATTAGCCGTTTCTTTGCAATTAATTGTGAAATTTCGGTGTACCATTTTAAGGTTACCAGTTTTTAGTGCACAGGGTGAATCTCAGCAAACATGAGCAATATTTCAACACAACATTATTTTCATAACTGTAATCAGCCAACTGTGATGTGGAAATATGAATATTTATATTGTAAAGTACATTTATAAATATACATCAATTCATGTTTTATTTAATTCACGCTGACTAAAATTTATGATGTTCTTCCGCTGTCTCATTTTCCAGCACTAATATCTAAACATTCTTAAATCCAGACACATTTACTGGAGCAGCGACATAATGAAGATTTTAAGTAAAAACTGTTCAAATTAATTTGAAGATTAACTGTTAAAACATTAAAGAATGTTTAGATATTAGTGCTGGAGAACGAGACAGAAACACTGAGGAAGAACATCATTCTGTACAGTGTGAAATACACACAAAAATTAGCTTAATTTTCTTCATGCTAAATATAGTTAATGTTAATGTGAAATAAGAGTGTTCTGGTGAGATTCACAAGAGTAAAGAGGATAAATCTACAGTGAGACCAGAGAGACGACTAACACAAACTCATCTGTATATCATTCATCACTCATCATCAGGTCAGATTTATGGACCTGTCAGAGATATGATCAGATGAACGACAGACTGAACTACTTTCAGATGCACTGATGGAGTTTCACACCCAATAACCAGCACAGCTTTCTAAACACAGCAACATCTCAATGAGGAGGTTCTCTCAAGGTTCTTCCAGGAACGTTAATTAACTCAAAACATTGCCATAATAACATTATCTATATGTTCAAGGAGCGTTTTATCTCACATTTCGAATACTTAGATAAATATAAAGATACTTGTCGAATACTGAACATAAATATAAAGATACTGGTCGAATACTGAACACAAATATAAAGATACTTGTCGAATACTGAACATAAATATAAAGATACTCGTCGAATACTGAACATAAATATAAAGATACTCGTCGAATACTGAACACAAATATAAAGATACTCTGTCGAATACTGAACATAAATATAAAGATACTCGTCGAATACTGAACATAAATATAAAGATACTCGTTGAATACTGAACACAAATATAAAGATACCCGTTGAAATACTGAACACAAATATAAAGATACTCGTCGAATACTGAACACAAATATAAAGATACTCGTTGAATACTGAACATAAATATAAAGATACTCGTCGAATACTGAACACAAATATAAAGATACTCGTTGAATACTGAACACAAATATAAAGATACTCGTCGAATACTGAACATAAATATAAAGATACTCGTCGAATACTGAACATAAATATAAAGATACTCGTCGAATACTGAACATAAATATAAAGATACTCGTCGAATACTGAACATAAATATAAAGATACTCGTCGAATACTGAACACAAATATAAAGATACTCGTCGAATACTGAACACAAATATAAAGATACTTGTCGAATACTGAACATAAATATAAAGATACTTGTCGAATACTGAACACAAATATAAAGATACTCGTCGAATACTGAACACAAATATAAAGATACTCGTTGAATACTGAACATAAATATAAAGATACTCGTCGAATACTGAACATAAATATAAAGATACTCGTCGAATACTGAACATAAATATAAAGATACTCGTCGAATACTGAACACAAATATAAAGATACTCGTTGAATACTGAACACAAATATAAAGATACTCGTTGAATACTGAACATAAATATAAAGATACTTGTCGAATACTGAACATAAATATAAAGATACTTGTCGAATACTGAACATAAATATAAAGATACTCGTCGAATACTGAACATAAATATAAAGATACTGGTCGAATACTGAACACAAATATAAAGATACTCGTCGAATACTGAACACAAATATAAAGATACTCGTCGAATACTGAACATAAATATAAAGATACTTGTCGAATACTGAACATAAATATAAAGATACTTGTCGAATACTGAACATAAATATAAAGATACTCGTTCGAATACTGAACATAAATATAAAGATACTCGTCGAATACTGAACATAAATATAAAGATACTCGTCGAATACTGAACACAAATATAAAGATACTCGTCGAATACTGAACATAAATATAAAGATACTCGTCGAATACTGAACACAAATATAAAGATACCCGTTGAATACTGAACATAAATATAAAGATACTCGTTGAATACTGAACATAAATATAAAGATACTTGTCGAATACTGAACATAAATATAAAGATACTCGTCGAATACTGAACATAAATATAAAGATACTCGTCGAATACTGAACACAAATATAAAGATACTCGTCGAATACTGAACACAAATATAAAGATACTCGTCGAATACTGAACATAAATATAAAGATACTTGTCGAATACTGAACATAAATATAAAGATACTTGTCGAATACTGAACATAAATATAAAGATACTCGTCGAATACTGAACATAAATATAAAGATACTCGTCGAATACTGAACATAAATATAAAGATACTCGTCGAATACTGAACACAAATATAAAGATACTCGTCGAATACTGAACATAAATATAAAGATACTTGTCGAATACTGAACATAAATATAAAGATACTCGTCGAATACTGAACATAAATATAAAGATACTTGTCGAATACTGAACATAAATATAAAGATACCCGTCGAATACTGAACATAAATATAAAGATACTTGTCGAATACTGAACATAAATATAAAGATACTCGTCGAATACTGAACATAAATATAAAGATACTTGTCGAATACTGAACATAAATATAAAGATACTCGTCGAATACTGAACATAAATATAAAGATACTCGTCGAATACTGAACATAAATATAAAGATACTCGTCGAATACTGAACACAAATATAAAGATACTCGTCGAATACTGAACACAAATATAAAGATACTCGTCGAATACTGAACATAAATATAAAGATACTCGTCGAATACTGAACATAAATATAAAGATACTCGTTGAATACTGAACACAAATATAAAGATACTTGTCGAATACTGAACACAAATATAAAGATACTCGTCGAATACTGAACATAAATATAAAGATACTCGTCGAATACTGAACATAAATATAAAGATACTCGTCGAATACTGAACACAAATATAAAGATACTTGTCGAATACTGAACATAAATATAAAGATACTCGTCGAATACTGAACACAAATATAAAGATACCTGTCGAATACTGAACACAAATATAAAGATACTTGTCGAATACTGAACATAAATATAAAGATACTCGTCGAATACTGAACATAAATATAAAGATACCTGTCGAATACTGAACACAAATATAAAGATACTCGTCAAATACTGAACATAAATATAAAGATACTCGTCGAATACTGAACACAAATATAAAGATACTTGTCGAATACTGAACATAAATATAAAGATACTCGTCGAATACTGAACACAAATATAAAGATACCCGTCGAATACTGAACACAAATATAAAGATACTCGTCGAATACTGAACATAAATATAAAGATACTCGTCGAATACTGAACATAAATATAAAGATACTCGTCGAATACTGAACATAAATATAAAGATACTCGTTGAATACTGAACATAAATATAAAGATACTCGTCGAATACTGAACATAAATATAAAGATACCCGTCTATAATGTTAGCAAATGTAATGTTCTCATAACATTCTTAAAAAACTGCTGGACATTCTGAAAACATTAAGAAATAACTGTACGGGAACATAAGTATAAACGTTCATATATTTCATATACATACAAGTGTAATATCTCTTGAGATGTTTCTCCAGCCGTAACTGATGAGTTGTGATCATATATATGGGATCATGACTATAATCAGACTATAAATGATATGAAACTGTACACACCGGACATGGGATCTGGTGACGGCGCTCTCGTAGAGAGGAACTCCTTCTCCCGCGTTATTGAAGGCCTTCAGAGAGATCACGTAATGAGAGCTGGGCTCTGAAACACACACAACATGACTTTACACCGGTACACCAGAGATTTCTGCAAAAGCACAAGCATTTAAAATGAGGCCAAACAAGGCAAGAATGAAAACAGCAACAGCATCATCTGTGTTTGAGCGTGTCAGTGACCGAGGCTTTGAGAGACGCTTTCATGACTGTGAAATCTGTGAAATCCCTGAACAAAGAAAACAGAAGATGCTCTTTTTCCTCTTTCCATTAATTTCTCCCTTTGCTTCTGGCCAGCCAGACCGGGTTCAATATCGCTGCCATGGCAACCTGTAGATTTCATGTGAAATATTGATAAGGACGTGGCCTTACTTTTGGCCCAGAGATGAGGAGAGGTAAATGAGATTCTAGCGTTCAGAGGACAAAAGACGAGTGCAGGCGAGATGCTCTACACTGCACAACATGCTTTCTCACTCATTGTTTGTGTCTTGTTTCCAGTCCAAATATACAAATATTCTTAATTCAAGATGCATTTACTAGATGAGTAAAATGCACAAGATATTAAGTCTTGTTTTCTGGGTGAGTTGTTGCTTAAAACATGGAAAAGTATCTGTTAATGGGGTCAGAAAAATAGTCTTGTTTCTGTTTGAATTAAGTGTATTTTTCTGACCCCATTTGCTGGATATTTTTTAACCAAAACTCACTAAATTTGGATTTATTCCCCAGAAAACAAGACATAATGTCTTATGGCCTTTTACTCATCTAGTAAATGCATCTTGATTGAGAATTTGTTGATATTTGGACTGGAAACAAGACACAAACACTGAGAAAGAAAAGCATTTATTTGCAGTGCATCTGCGGCTTGACCAAACGTACAGCTTCACTGAACCTCTTAAACTCTCGAGTAATCACAGAAAAATAGAATAAATAAAACATTATCGCATGAGAGCGTGTTTGATCTTGAACAAACTCTCATTAAGAATTCATGATCACTGAACTCGCCGCACCTTCTTATGAATATTCAAATCTGCGATTTGTCGTTGCGTGCCCTGAGATGCGACCGCAGATGAGTCGTCTTTAAATGAAACATTATATTCTCAGCAATCAAATAAACAAACCAGATCCCAATTTTAAATACAATTTCATTTCGTTCACTTTTCTAAACAATCACAGCATTAACACTTCCTCTGTGTTTCTGTCTCGTTTCCCAGCACTAATATCTGATCATTCTTACATCAAGACACATTTATTGGAGAAGAACGATGACTGAAGATATTAAGACTTGATTAATGAAAAATGTATCATCTGACAGTAATCCTCATCTGACTGTGTTCCACATACATACATATGTGTGTGTGTGTGTATGTGTTCTCACTCACCGAGGTTCTCGATGGAGTAGTAGCGCTGTTTGCTGTCGACTCTGGCGGTCTCCGCGTACTGGGCTGCCGACGCCGTAGCCGATGATGTAGCCGCAGCACGAGGATGTTGGGGTTCAGCGGAGATGTGCAGCTCATGATGATGCTGTTGGGCAGCGGACGCACGTGCAGAGAGCTCGGCTGGTTCGGGGACCTGCGTCTCTACATCACACACAACAGGGGACACTAACATTAGAGGGATAGAAGGATGGATGGATGGATGGAAGATAGATGGATGGATGGATGGATGGATGGATGGATAGAGGAATGGATGGATGAATGAATGGATAGAATGAATGGATGGATAGATGTATAGATGGATAGATGGATAGATGGATAGATGGGTAGATGGGTAGATGGGTAGATGGGTAGATGGATAGATGGGATAGATGGATAGATGGGTAGATGGATAGATGGATAGATGGGTAGATGGATAGATGGGTAGATGGATAGATGGATAGATGGGTAGATGGGTAGATGGGATGGTAGATGGATGAGATGGATAGATGGATAGATGGATAGATGGATAGATGGATAGATGGGTAGATGGGTAGATGGGTAGATGGATAGATGGATAGATGGATAGATGGATAGATGGATAGATGGATAGATGGATAGATGGGTAGATGGGTAGATGGGTAGATGGATAGATGGATGAGATGGATAGATGGATAGATGGATAGATGGATAGATGGATGAGATGGGTAGATGGATAGATGGATAGATGGATAAATGGATAGATGGATAGATGGATAATGGATAGATAGATAGATCCTGGTAGTTTCTGCTTTGTAAATCATTTTCTTTAGCGTTTATTACTCCCGGTGTGTGTGTGTGTGTGTGTTTGAGTGCGCGTGTTCTCCCACATCAAGCCTGGCTCACGTATCTCTCTCTCCCTCAGGCTGTTATTGGGAACCACAGAGAGTCTCTGATTAATGAGTCTCAAACTGCTCGACACAGAGTCCTGATCAAACCTGAACCACACGCTAATGCGCAGAGGTACACGACTCGCTCAAAGCTGACATTCTCTACGCGGAACAACGTCTTCAAAGCACTGCGTTACAACACGACGACTCAGGCGCTCTGCTCCAGCTCAGAAGATCTTGTAAATGTCAAAATCATCTTCATCTATTACATGCCAAATGATGTGCTTTCTAACTTTTTATATTCTCTACCTGTTCATCTGAAACTCAGCCGAACTGAAGCCAGACGTGACGATTCTCTGCTTAACCCGAGGTATTATCATCACATGATCAAACTTTGCTCACTAAACACTCCCTCGCTTCAGCTCACTGACACAGCCTCTCCAGTGGCCACGTCTCAATCCACACACTGAGTCCACAGAAACACACTCTCAGTGTGACAGTGTCACACTTTTCAAGTTTTTATCTCATAATTATGACAGTGTGTCATAAATGTTTCAAAGCTTCCCGAAGCAGTGTTTCCAAAGCACCCATCGCTACTTACTAGTACTGGACCCCTTAAAAACCATCAAAACACACCAACCTGAACACCTGAAACTCCCGGTTTAAGCAGCCCTAAATTGTGCTGCATTGTGCGTCTGCATGTTCATATTCATATTCATATTGGTATTCACCGTCCAGGTCGTTCTCTGGGGTCTCGGCTGTGTGCCACTCGCTGCTGGGACCCGATGCCATTCACCGTCATCGCTGCCACTTGGAAGCTGTACTGGCTGCCTTTCTCCAAGCCTGTCACACAATAAACAAAGAGCGGGAGTCAGGAAAAGAAAATAAGGTGTGTGCGTGTGTGTGTGTGATTATTATTTGCGATTCTAATTAGTAAACAGCAATCAGCGAAGGCGGCGAGGTGAAACAAGGTCTCCAAACCTCATCTAAACAGATCAGGATGCATTTCCATCATGTGTAAAGATAAAAAAACGCAATTATGATAGTCAGGGCGCTGTCATCCCTGAATGCCCCGGAATGTGGGAATTAGCATAACACACTCCAACGGCACTGTGAAACCAATCCCTTCGGAAATAGCAACTTAGCGAGATATGCCATCAAGGGAATAATGGAAATGAATATGATTTTCCAATAAATTCAGAAATCCTATTCAAACAAACACACATCTGTGCATCCCATAGTCCCGCAGGACGACAAATGTGGCACGATGTGATGCATAGATGGCCGACTTCATTAAACACGCACAGAATGAGCGCAAAACACCGGCTGTGTTTACATACACAGCTTCTGCTTTGGGCGCACTGAACTCACGCCGACTGAGGAATCTGATGTTCGCATGAACGCTGAACATGTGATTCGGGTCGACGTGTTGTGTTTATACGTCACACGCTTCAAATCGGGATATATTGTTTTTGCGCTCACTGCACGGTGATAAACAGAGTTTCCTGCGCATAATAACCATTCTCATATAGTTCTTTATTTGTTTTACACAGCAGACTTAATATTTATCCATTTCTGGTCATAATTAGAAAACAATGAGCGTATGAACCGTCATTACGTTATTTCTACATTATTATGTTAGTACGCTATTTCTACTTCATTACGCTATTTCTACTTCATTACGCTATTTCTACATTATTACGCTATTTCTACTTCATTACGCTATTTCTACATTATTACGCTATTTCTACTTCATTTTGTTATTGCGCTATTTCTACTTCATTACGCTATTTCTACATCATTATGTAATTACGCTATTTCTACTTCATTACGCTATTTCTACATCATTATGTAATTACGCTATTTCTACTTCATTACGCTATTTCTACATCATTATGTAATTACGCTATTTCTACTTCATTACGCTATTTCTACATTATTACGCTATTTCTACATCATTATGTAATTACGCTATTTCTACTTCATTACCGCTATTTCTACATTATTACGCTATTTCTACATTATTACGCTATTTCTACTTCATTACACTATTTCTACATTATTACGCTATTTCTACTTCATTACGCTATTTCTACATTATTACGTTATTTCTACTTCATTTTGTTATTGCGCTATTTCTACTTCATTACGCTATTTCTACATCATTATGTAATTACGCTATTTCTACTTCATTACGCTATTTCTACATTATTACGCTATTTCAACTTCATTACGCTATTTCTACATTATTACGCTATTTCTACTTCATTACGCTATTTCTACTTCATTACGCTATTTCTACATTATTACGTTATTTCTACTTCATTATGTTATTGCGCTATTTCTACTTCATTACGCTATTTCTACATCATTATGTTATTAGGCTATTTCTACTTCATTACGCTATTTCTACATTATTACGCTATTTCTACTTCATTACGCTATTTCTACATTATTACGCTATTTCTACTTCATTATGTTATTACTACATTATTACGTTATTTCTACTTCATTACACTATTTCTACATTATTACGCTATTTCTACTTCATTTATGTTATTACGCTATTTCTACTTCATTATGTTATTGCGCTATTTCTACTTCATTACGCTATTTCTACATTATTACGCTATTTCTACTTCATTACGCTATTTCTACATTATTACGCTATTTCTACTTCATTACGCTATTTCTACATTTATTAACGCTATTTCTACTTCATTACACTATTTCTACATTATTTACGCTATTTCTACTTCATTACGCTATTTCTACATTATTACGTTATTTCTACTTCATTTTGTTATTGCGCTATTTCTACTTCATTACGCTATTTCTACATCATTATGTAATTACGCTATTTCTACTTCATTACGCTATTTCTACATTATTACGCTATTTCAACTTCATTACGCTATTTCTTCATTATTACGCTATTTCTACTTCATTACGCTATTTCTACTTCATTATGTTATTACGCTATTTCTACTTCATTACGCTATTTCTACATTATTACGTTATTTCTACTTCATTATGTTATTGCGCTATTTCTACTTCATTACGCTATTTCTACATCATTATGTTATTAGGCTATTTCTACTTCATTACGCTATTTCTACATTATTACGCTATTTCTACTTCATTACGCTATTTCTACATTATTACGCTATTTCTACTTCATTATGTTATTACTACATTATTACGTTATTTCTACTTCATTACACTATTTCTACATTATTACGCTATTTCTACTTCATTATGTTATTACGCTATTTCTACTTCATTATGTTATTGCGCTATTTCTACTTCATTACGCTATTTCTACATTATTACGCTATTTCTACTTCATTACGCTATTTCTACATTATTACGCTATTTCTACTTCATTACGCTATTTCTACATTATTACGCTATTTCTACTTCATTATGTTATTGCGCTATTTCTACTTCATTACGCTATTTCTACATTATTACGCTATTTCTACTTCATTACGCTATTTCTACATTATTACGCTATTTCTACTTCATTATGTTATTACGCTATTTCTACTTCATTATGTTATTGCGCTATTTCTACTTCATTACGCTATTTCTACATTATTACGCTATTTCTACTTCATTACGCTATTTCTACATTATTACGCTATTTCTACTTCATTATGTTATTGCGCTATTTCTACTTCATTACGCTATTTCTACATTATTATGCTATTTCTACAACATTATGTTATTGCGCTATTTCTACTTCATTACGCTATTTCTACATTATTACGCTATTTCTACTTCATTACGCTATTTCTACATTATTACGCTATTTCTACTTCATTACGCTATTTCTACATTATTACGCTATTTCTACATCATGTTATTGCGCTATTTCTACTTTATTATGCTATTTCTACATCATAATGCTAATTTCTACGTCATTACTGTTTTTACACTAGTTCTGTCATCACAATATTTCTGTCATTACGCTATTTCTACATCATTGTTATTGCGCTATTTTTGACTTCATTACACTATTTCTACATCATTCACGTTATTACGCTATTTCTACATCACTATGTTATTATGCTATTTGCTACATTATTACGCTATTTCCACATCATTATGTTATTACGCTATTTCTACTTCATTATGCTATTTCTACATTATTATGCTATTTCCACATCATTAATGCTTACTTGCTTTATTTCTACTTCATTACACTATTTCTACATTATTACGCTATTTCTACATCATTACGTTGTTACGCTATTTCTAGTTCATTACGCTATTTCTACATCATAATGCAATTTCTACGTCATTACATTTTTACACTATTTCTGTCATCACAATATTTCTGTCATTACAATATTTCTACGTCATTACGCTATTTCCACATCATTGTTATTGCGCTATTTCTACTTCATTACTCTATTTCTACATCATTACGTTATTACGCCTTTTCTACTTCATTACGCTAGCCTATTTCTACATTATTACACTATTTTATACATTATGTTATTGCGCTATTTCTACTTCATTACGCTACTTCTACTTAATTACGCTATTTCTACATTATTACGCTATTCCTACATCACTATGTTATTGTGCTATTTCTACTTCATTGCGCTATTTCTACATTATTACGCTATTTCTACTTCATTGTGTTATTGTGCTATTTCTACTTCATTATGCTATTTGTACGTCATTGCACATGCACAGTACTTTCAGTTTCGGTTTTTTTGTCCGATAGAGTGTTCACACTCGTTTCACTCCGATCGATATTTCATTCGGCTGGAGCTGGATACGGGTCGACTGGCGTGTGCATGAAGGCTTGATCCGTCACTCCCCTTACTAACAGATGATTTGGTTGCATGTAAACGCAGCAGATGTGAGAAATAAGGGAATCTGTCCGTCAGAGGAGACGAGGGAATGTAGAGATGGTGAGCTCACCAGTGAAGAGGAACCACAGGTTGTTGGGTTCGATGGCCTCCTGTTTTCCCCACGCCGGCCCGTCTTCCGGTGCCGGATCTTGTATCCGGTGATGAAGCCGTTCTGCATGTTAGCGTTCGGCGGCTGCCAGCTCACCTTGATGCTCTGAAACATTCACACACACACACGTCTCCTTTAGTTGAGCAAAAATACTGGAAAAATGTGAAATATTCAAATAACTGTTGAATATACAGTAAAGTGTCATTTATTCCTGAATTTATCATCATTACTGCAGTGTCACATGATCCTTCAGAAATCACTCTAATATGAGGATCTGATGATCAACACACATTAAAACAGTTCATATTTTTGTGCAAACCATCACACATTTTATCTCTCAGGATTCTTTGATGAATAGAAAGTTCAAAAGAACAGAATCTGTTTCAAATTGAATCTTTTGTAACATTATAAATGTCTTTCCTGTCACTTCAATTAGTGGATCCTTGAATAAAAGTATTCAATTCTTCAAAATAACTCTAACTTACCACAAGCTAGTGTTAATACATCCATACATAACCATAGTATAGAATGTTATAAAAGTTGCTTTTTTGCATCCTTAATTGATAAAAAATATAAAATAAAATAATGTTAAACAGTATAACACATAAAAAGGAAACTATGTTGCTTTTTATTATTTTTCGAGAAACACGTGTTTTGTAGAATTTATTCAAATATTACATCTTTTTTTTGGTGATGATTACATGATTTTTGTTATATTTAATTTTAATTTAAAAATAATTTTAAAAATGAAAAAAAAAGAAGAAAATATTTATTATATAAAATGATACATTATAATACAGAGCAGAATATGATGTTAACTGGCTCTATGTTCAGCATGGACCTTTCTCATTAATTATGCAAGAAAAGGCATTTATTAGTGTGTAAAGCAGAGGAATGAACGACTGGTGTGACGGGTGTTTAGTCGCGCGGTTGAAAGGTCACGTGAGCTCGACCTCTGCTAGCGCTACAAACCCGAGTCAACAGAGTCCCATCCTCAGACTCATTACCCTTCACACGCGTCTGCGCAGGAATGCCATCATATGCTCGTCTGCAGCGCTGCCATCTGCGCCCGTTAACATGCAAATCAACCAATTAACATTCACACCACAACACTGCCAACCGCAACACCCGCACCTCACGCTGAACGCTAACTCTCGCCAATCCTGCCACAGAACCGGCTGAAGCCATTAGCATTTGTTGGCACTTCTTCCTGTGTGTGTGTGTGTGTGTGTGTGAATGGCAGTAGCTGAGGATTGGTATTTTGGCCCCGTCATTGAGTTAATTATCCCGTGTAGAACAGGAGAAGAACTCAGAGCAATGTGTTGCTGTACAGATCTGTGTGTGTGTGTGTGTGTGTGTGTGTTAATCTATATAGCACTACATATATTCAAGCAGTAGATATATAGAGTAACATGTATAGGCAGTAAGAGCCTAAAATGGATTATAATCAATAAAGTGTATTTTATGTATAAATGCATACACACAGGATTAAAACGAGATCATATCTATTTATAAAAAAAATTGTATTTTATTCCGGTTTACAGTTAAAAACTCTTCTATGAAACTCTCCTTGACTTTCACTCGTTCTCGCGTTTGTTTTGCATGATTAATCTGCAGGGAAACTTCATATTCATAACAGCAAATGGACAACAAATGAAATAAAGCGAGTAAACGACTCGTGAAAATCGAGTGAGTCAGTGTGTGTGTGTGTGTGACACACACACACACACACACACGCAGACACACACGCACACAGTCTCATTATCTGGAGAAAAATGAAAATGTTTGAGTCTGAAAACGAGCCTGTGTGAACATGATGCATGTGTGTGTGTGTGTGTGTGTGTGTCTGAGCAAGTGTTGTGAGTTAAATGTTTGAGTCACACATTAGCAGAACTGAAAGCGTCGCTGATGTTTAACTCGTCATATAACGGCCCAGCGTCTCCGCTGATGCTGCTGTTGACGGGTTAATGTCTGATAGAGTCAATCTAAAGTCAGAATCATCATTCTGCAGACGGACACAATGGATCCGGGACGGGGTCTGTGGACGAGCAGAAGCACTGCCAAACACACACACACACACCGCAGCACAATGAAACCTATTTCCTGTCATAAACAATCGGTTATCGGGCCGCTCAGACAGAGCACTCATTACAGAGAGAGAGAGATGAGGACACACACTTCATCCCATCACACACACACTGTTCATTCTGTTAGTTACCATGGCAACAGTTCTTCAGTTTAAGTCCAAGTACGAAAATGACTAAAACTGAAGTAAACAAAAACAAAATAATATGAACGACAGCAGAACATAAACTGACTAAAACTTCAGCTAAAGTTCAAATGAAAACTGAGAATGTAAAAATAAATATCAATTCAAAAGGAGGATGAATTCTATAAAAACATGTAAATAATACTGAAATAACTATTTTAATGATGCGCATTACAGACAAATCATCAGAAAACAACAAAATACTCTTAAAAGGTGAGTATAATTAATATAATGTAAAACAATGTTCGTGTAATATAGTATATTATAGTATAATATAATGCAATATAAATTAATGTAGTGTAATAGAATATAATATAATTGTTACGTGTTTGCTCTGAGTCTTGATTCCCTGTGACACACTTTTCCCCAATCTGATTGATTAGTGATTCCTTTCACCTGTGTCCTGTTCATCATCTAATTAGTTCACACAAAAATCAAAATGAAGTCATTAATGACTCACCCTCATGCTGTACCGACCCCGTAAGACCTTCGTTCATCTTCAGAACACACATGAAGATATTTTCTCACACACACTCACTCATACACACACTCTCTCTCTCTCTCTCTTACTCACTCATACACACACACTCTCTTCTCTCTCTCTCTTACTCACTCATACACACAATGTTTATTGAATAATGAATGAACTGCTAATATTCTTCATAACTCGTGTGTGTTCAGACTCAGAAAGTCTCCTGAAACTGTCATCAGTGTTTAGCAGTAACTCTCACACACACTCACCCGTGAGTAGACGACCTCCAGCGAGATGTTCTGCGGCGGAGCGCTGGGCACTGCGGACACACACACACACACACACACATCATCATCATCATCATGAGACAGAGATATTTAACTTCTTCAGTGCAGATCTGACTCTGGATGATCTGGAACACAAGCGATCAGAGAAACACACACGTGTCTCAGGCTCTGGAAGGTCAAGAGGTCAAGAGGTCAGATTAAGTTAGTTTTGATTGATTCACTTCCGTTGTAAAGATCGTTAGTGATTAGCTTAGCGGCCGCTAACACGACAGCGCTCTACAGAACACAGAAAATGTTCCGGCCGTTCACACACACAGTGTTTGCGCTCGAGAACACACACATAGCAGTCATTTTTGTGATAATATTTTTAATTAGATTTAATAATATATGTATTTTAAATTTAAAGTTTTTGTTTTGTTGCATTTTTTATTTTTTTTCATTTTTATTAGTTTTTGTCTTTTAATATGTCTGTTTGTGTGTGGCTGTGTATGATTGTGTGTGTGTGTGTGTTGTGAGTGTGTGTGTGATCCCACAATTTGATTAGTGTGCCACAAGGGCTCTTAATTAAGCAGGAATAGTGAAGCGACTCGTTTGAAGATTCTCTAATGGAAACTGACACACAATAAACCCCAAGCCTCTCAGAGTCCAGCTGAGGTAATGCAAAGAGACACACACACACACACACACACACGCACACACACACACACACACACACACACACGGGTTAAACTGAGGACTGATTACTGAGACTTCTGGAGAAAATCACCCGAATGTGAGACCAGATTCAGAGACGGAGAACGAGGAGAGCAGTGCATGATGGGAATGGATGGTGAGAGTGGGAGGTCTGAGCTGAATGTTAAGAAGATCTCTCTCTCTCTCTCTCTCTCTCTCTCTCTCTCTCTCTCTCTCTCTCTCTCCTCTTTAAAGGGCCAGCGTCACGTTTATAACACTGCAAACCAGCACTGATGCGCTTCTTAACGACTGATGCTGATTTCAGCACTTCTATGTGAATATACAGTAAAGTGTCATTTATTCCTGAGTTCATCATCATTACTCCAGTCTTCAGTGTCACATGACCCTTCAGAAATCACTCTAATATGAGGATCTGATGATCAACACACAGTTATGATTATTATTATCAGTGTTGGAAATCATTATATATTTAAAGAAAGTGCAAAAGAACAGCATTTATTCGAAATATAATCTTTAGTAACATTATAAATGTTTTTACTGTCACTTTTGATCAATTTAATTTAATTATAATCAGCATTAATAAATACAAAATAGTGCTGGGCAACGATTAATCGCATCTAATAAAGTTTGTGTTTACATAATATATGTGTGTGTGTGTGTATAATTATTTTGTATATAAATACACACATACATGTGAAAATGTAAGAAAATGTGTTATAAAATATTTATATTTATACATAATATAAACTATGTATAATTATACATTCAGTATATACATGCAAATATTTCTTAAATACATGCATGCATATTTGTGTGTATTAATATATAAAAGAATTATACCACACACACATTATTATAAACATATTATGTAAACACAAAATTTTATTTTAGACGTGATTAATCGCTACCCAGCATTAAAATAAACATAACACTAACTAACCTCAAAATTTTGAAGATTATTGTCTTGTAATATACTGTAATATGATATAATATACTGTAATATAATGTAATTTAATAAAATACGGTATAATATACGGTAATAGACTGTAATATATTGTAATATACGGTAATATAATGTAATGTAATATACTGTAATATATGATAATGTGTGTCTACATCTGAGTCTACAGAACGGGTCCAGCTGGGAGAAACTGATAAGATTGAATCTTTAAGAATCACTGCAAACATAATCCTGAGGTCAACACATAAATCAATAGTGTGATGTTAGACGGCTAACGAGGACGACAACTGGGAAATATTGCGCGCTTTAGCATTCAAAGCATTGAGCGGCTGGTAGAGAGACTGTGTGTGTGTGTGTGTGTGTGTGTGTGCCCTCGGGCTGGAGAGAGAACAGAGGACGAGTGTGCTCCAGCTTCAGAACACCTGACACACACCCTCACCCTTCCAGACGCTCAACGCCTCACGACAAACACACACATTGTGGAAGAACAATAATGACAAATGTCTCTGGAGTAAAAGAGCTTGTTGAATTACACGACTCGGATCAAATATGCATTGCCGTTTAATACATTGTATTTTAGGGCTTATTGTGAATATTTCAAAACCTCACTACAAAAAGTCAATAATCAATATTCACCATTCAGATTAGGGAATGTTGATTCAGTATCAGATGGAGATGATGAGATGATGGATCTGTGATCGGCTGATATTCCTGCATCAGATGGAGATGATGAGATGATGGATCTGTGATCGGCTGATATTCCTGCAGTTCCGGATGTCAAATGTTGAGTTTAAACCACTGAACTTATGGAAGCGAAATAAAATGCAGTGAAAATCGCCAGTTGAATATTACTGTTTGTATTTTTAAACAGAATGAACATTTTGGAAATGAAATCTGAAAGATTATTTAATCTTTTATAAATAAAATATGTGAAATGTTTTGAAATATTCACAGAGTAAATAAACGGCCATGTTGAATTTCAGCCCTAAAAATACAATGCATGTTTTATCCAAGTAGTGCAATTCAACAAGCTTTTTTATTTCCAAAATATTGGCATTATAATACTTCCATAAAATATTCAATAACAGAAAGACGTGCGTGTGTGTTTTGTTTTAAGTTCAGGGAAGTGTGTGTGACGCGGACGCTCAGACGGGCTCGGGTGAGTGACGCAGCGTGAAACGGATTGACAGCCTTCTGCTAACGCCAATCAGAGCTAGCATTAGTGTGTGATTAGCCGGAGTGCTTATGTAAATGTCTCCTGAACGGCGTGACGGACACACAGATGAATCCAGTCCTGCGCTACACTTCAGGCTTTCATCAAATATGCAGATAACTGGAATAATGTGTTTTAGTGCCAGTCAAGTTTCAAAGCACAGAAAAACTGTTGTAATGAAATCAGACGTGCAGTCAGGGGGGTGAACACTTCTGCAGTCAGTTATCGTAACTCTTTTATTCGTGTTTTCTCTGAAACGGGTCACTTTGGTTTGACTGTATTATATGATACCCATATGACATGATATGGTTTGTATCTGTCGTACCGTCGGAGAGAGTGGTGACGAGCGTGTCCTGGTTAGGAGATGCCGGGGCCGTGTTGGTTCACCGCCAGCACTCGTAGAGAATACTCGGTGAACTTCTTCAGTCCCTCCATCCTGTATCTCTGACCGACAACCTCCACATTCTGCCGAGAGAAACACAAACTCACGTCGGACACAAACAGTGTTGCAGTGTTTATATTCAATGAATTACTGTGTTAATAATGTTGAATCAGAATCAGTTCCTCTTGCAGCATCTCTGCTCTGATGAGGTGGGTGGGGCTTGATTGTAAGTGACAGGTTATAGCCCCGCCCACCTCATCAGAGGAGAGAGACGTGTGTGTTCTTGTTCCTGAAGCGTTTCGTTTGATATACGACACAACAGAGGAAGGAAAGACCACTGCGGTGGGAGGGGTTTATGCTAATGAGCCCTCGCTAAGCTCCGCCTTAGAAAAATTGGTAACGCTTCCTTTTACAGTACAGTACTTACAGTGTACTTACCTAGAAAGTACTGGCTAATTTAAAGTAAGTACATGGAACAGGGGTAGGTTTAGGGGTAGGTTCAGGGTTAGTACTAGTTATTACCCAGTAATTGTAGTTACTAAAATAAGTACATAGTATTTACATGGGTAACTGGACTGTAAAAGGAAGCGTTACCGAAAAATTACAAACTAAAATTACTCTAATTACTCTCTTATGGCTATAAGTTATAAATAAAACAAAGTTTAAAAGAGTAAATTTTACAAGAAAATACTAGTTCAGTTTCTCTAATTCAGTGCCGTCGGCCATCAAGTGTTTTGCTCTTTTCTAATGCAAGAATAAAACAGGTCAGATTTCTGTAATAATTCTATTACAATAAAAATGCAATAACCAGGTTTACCAATCAACCAATCAATCAATCAATCAATCAATCAATCAATCAATCAATCAATCAAAGTTTCAATCATTCTTTTTTTGCAGTTAGACATATAAACCATATGCATAACTTTTAAACTGAATACAGCTTTATGCTGATTCTAATCAATTTGAATAAATGCATTTTGAAAATATGATTACTGAAATAAAATGAAAAAGAAGCTCATAGTCAATAAAGTATGCCACAAAGTATTTTTTATTTTTATTTATTTATTTTCTATTATTTTTTGTTATTATATTATGTTTCATTTATGCATGACAGACAAATATGCATCACATTATGTAAATTACAAGTTAATTAGTTTAATAATAGTTGGTGTAATTCATTTTATATGCCAAGATGGTTTATGCCAAAAATACATAAATCTTAAATTTAGATCTAATTATGTTTTTGAGTTTGTGGAAGATCTGTGTGTTTGAGAGCAATCGCTGTAAAATGAAGCTTTTAAACACATGACCGCAGGATTTAGCAGTTTCTTTAGAGAAAAACAACAGATGTTAGATGCGTCGCTTTATTCCAGCCATGTAAAAAACTATACCTGATTAATCTGCAGCACTTTATCAGCTCAGTTCTGAAAACCAATCCATTCCTATAGATGGTTCAGTGAAGTCTGTTAGATTTGGCGGATGTTAAAACACTCACAGAGAACAAGCTGTTACCGTAGTATTGGCTGGTAAGTGCATGTTTGTCCTGAACGTTTGATCACACTGAGAGAGCATCAGTCATGTCTTTAAAACACTGTAATGGAGACAGACTCCAGCAGAGATGATTGAGAACATCATACAGTCAGGAGACCAACACAAGCGCTGTAGAGATCAGACTGGCTTTGCGGAGCCATTATCAGAACGGAAGAATTTTACCTGCAAAAATTTAATCAACTGCATTTTAACATTTTTTGAAGAAAACACGAGTGGTGTTTTAAAAACTGGCCTTTGTGACGCTGAGCTGCTATGGGTGGTTGCTAGGATGTTGCTATGCGGTTGCCAAGGTGTTGCTGAGGAGTGGTATTTCATTGTCTCTAGTGAAATCTAGGGAGGCACGATATATATCAAAGTAAAATCTAAATCTAAATCGGACAAATTAAAAGCTCTTCTGGTTTACATTGAAACTCTAGAGTAAATATTTGTATTGTAATTTGACAGTAAAATAAAATATTATGATAATTTTTTTACACTACAATAGTATTATTACAATAAGCGTCTTATTTTTATTTAATAATAATCACAATCAAATCCTTATTATTGTTATTATATTTATTACTTTATTAATAAATATAATTATATGTTATTACTATTACTATTATTTATATGCTTTTACTTCATTTATAGTCAAAATGAATTTTTGATTTGGTTACTGAAAGAGACCCAAGTATAAACATTCAAACCTTTCAGGTTTTTCCCAAATCGTTCAGAAAAACGTTGACGTGCCCGTGCGGATCTGGGTCAAGTCTCACCTGCTCTTTGCCGGTGGAGGTCTCGAGTCCAGAGCAGCCGGTAGCTCTGTATGGGCCCGTTGGCGTGAGCGGGAGGATCCCAGGACGCCTCGATGGACGTCGGAGACCCGGATTCTGCCTGAAGATTCTCCACTGGACCAGGAACCAGAACTGCACAAACACACACACAATGTTAAAATGTACATTCTGATTATTTCACATTTAACATATGAATAAACATGTTAAAGGTCATTGAAAACTTTTACATTGCAGTATTTTTCACACCGCTCTAAATCTGAATCTGAAGATCCCACACAGACCTTTGGTTTGTATCACTTCTCTGCAAAGGCTAAAATTACATACTAGCACAGCAACAATAACAATTCTTCTGACTCTCACACGCTTTTCAAAACCTTCTCGTCTCTTCTTAACCCTCCCCTCCTTCACAACCCTAACCGCTGATGACTTCGCCACATTCTTCAAAAATAAAACCACCACTATCAGTGGAAAATTTTCTCCACAACAAACTGACACACACATCCTAACTACAAACACACACACAGTGTCCCTTCCATCTCTCCGCTCTAAAAGTAAGAAGTCTTCAAACTCATCCATTCCAATCACCTGCAACTTGTTTGCTTGATCCGAACCCCTCTCATCTCCTTCAAACCCTTTCTTCTTCAGTTGTACCTGCACTTTCTCACTCATATCAACACCTCTCTTTACACTGGTATCTTTCCAACAGCATGTAAGCAGACTCTGATTAAGAAACGCACTCTAAATCCAGCACTTTTGGGAAAGTGCAGACCACTATGCCTTCTTCCATTCATTGCCAAAACACTTAAGTGAGTCATTTTCAACCAAATCTCTGCCATTCTTACACAGAACAATCTCCTAAAAAACAACCAGTCTGGTTTCAGAAGCGTCACTCAACTGAGACGGTCCTGCTCTCCGTTACTGAAGCACTGAGACTCAAGAGCAGCTTCCAAATCCTCCCATGTTCTGTCAGGGGTCCATGCAGGAGAAGATTGAGAACCACTGCACTGGAGTGCCTGAGGGCTCAGTGCTGGGACCGCTTATCTTCTCCATCTACATGACATCACTAGGATCTGTCATTCAGAAACATGGTTTATACCATCACTGTTATCATCTAGTTACTGAAGTGCCTCAGGGCTCAGTGCTGGGACCGCTTCTCTTCTCCATCTACATGACATCACTAGGATCTGTCATTCAGAAACATGGTTTATACCATCACTGTTATCATCTAGTTACTGGAGTGCCTCAGGGCTCAGTGCTGGGACCGCTTCTCTTCTCCATCACATGACATCACTAGGATCTGTCATTCAGAAACATGGCTTTATACCATCACTGTTATCATCTAAGCTACTGGAGTGCCTCAGGTCTCAGTGCTGGGACCGCTCTCTTCTCCATCAACATGACATCACTAGGATCTGTCATTCAGGAAGACATGAGTTTATACCATCACTGTTATCATCTGAGTTACTGGAGTGCCTCAGGGCTCAGTGCTGGGACCGCTTCTCTTCTCCATCTACATGACATCACTAGGATCTGTCATTCAGAAACATGGTTTATACCATCACTGTTATCATCTAGCTACTGGAGTGCCTCAGGGCTCAGTGCTGGGACCGCTTCTCTTCTCCATCAACATGACATCACTAGGATCTGTCATTCAGAAACATGGTTTATACCCATCACTGTTATCATCTAGTTACTGGAGTGCCTCAGGGCTCAGTGCTGGGACCGCTTCTCTCTTCTCCATCTACATGACATCACTAGGATCTGTCATTCAGAAACATGGTTTATCCCATCACTGTTATCATCTAGCTACTGGAGTGCCTCAGGTCTCAGTGCTGGGACCGCTTCTATTCTCCATCTACATGTCATCACTAGTGTCTGTCATTCAGAAACATGTTTTTTCCCATCACTGTTATCATCTAGCTACTGGAGTGCCTCAGGGCTCAGTGCTGGGACCGCTTCTCTTCTCCATCTACATGACATCACTAGGATCTGTCATTCAGAAACATGGTTTATCCCATCACTGTTATCATCTATTTACTGGAGTGCCTCAGGGCTCAGTGCTGGGACCGCTTTCTTCTCCATCTACATGACATCACTAGGATCTGTCATTCAGAAACATGCGTTTATCCCATCACTGTTATCATCTATTTACTGGAGTGCCTCAGGGCTCAGTGCTGGGACCGCTTCTCTTCCGGCCAACCCAACACTTCATCACAGCTTCTCCATTCAGCTAGGTTCATCAACCATAACTCCATCCAGGACAGCCAGTAACCTTGGAGTTGTGATTGATGATCAGTTGAAGTTTATCACATAACATGGACCTGACTTTGACAGAGTGTGACAGACGAGTCACTGAGCTTGTTGGATACCACCCAGCTAGAACTGAAGAACTGCAGACCACATTGCTAGAACTGCCCAGTCCTGCAGATTTGCCTTATTCAACATAATGAGGATCAGGTCCTTCCAATAGGAGCTACACAACTCCTCATACAAGGCAAGCTCTTGTTCTCTCCAGACTGAACTATTGTAATGTTCTTTCCTTCCAGCATCACGGTCAGACCCCTGCAACTGATCCAGATGCTGCAGCAAGAGTGTGTTTATCGAGCCGAAGAGACACTCGTCACTCCTCTCCTCATAAATCGACACTGGCTACTAATTGCCGCATAACCATCTGAAACACGTTTGACAGGAGCAAGTGCGTACACAGAGGAGTTCCACATTTAGAATACTATTTATAATTCAGCAACAGAGGAAAGAGTTGGAAGTGTGTTAGTCTTTCAGGGTGTTTGTGAGCTGGAATCTGGATGGAAAGGTCAGATGGCTCAATCTCGCCACTCATTCTCTATTAGAAAGGTTAAGAGCTGGAGTGTGTGTGTGTGAAGAGTAAGTGAGAGTGAGTGTGTGTGTGTCTCAGCATCTCTTATAATATTACAACATCTCTTATAATGGTCCACTATGGCCTCATTCACACAGCAGCAGAATACGGTTTTAATTTCTGTATTTGTGTCACAATACAATTATGTTTGAGAGATATGAGCTGTGTGTCATCTAAAGGTTTTAGATACAGTCACTGTTCTCCTCCTCCCATCAGTTTTGTGTTCTACACGCAACTCAAATATTCCGCTCTCCACACAGATATAAAACGCTGCTGTCAGTTAATGAACTTTGACGGATGAACTCGAGGCTCAATTGGACACATTTGATAAGACATTTGAGTTTAATTGATGTTGCCAACTTAGATATTTCTTTGGTTACTGTTGCTTTGGTTTGATGGTAAGAGAATATAGGCTTTATTCTCTTCTGCACATTCAAGACGCTAGTGTAAGCATTTTTGTACATTTTGAGACTTGTAAGTAAATATGTAGTCGATCTCAAATACTGACCGTGTGAATGTAGCCTGTGTGACGTCAGGAGGAAACTAAATGAGGACATTTCACAGGATTGCTGACATTTACAAATGACTTAAGATATTAGGACCATCAAATAAAAATAAAATTAGAATTTCGAATATTTAACGAATTTAACTGATGCGTTGTGTTTCTGTTAGCTTATTCCAGTACGCCACGGTGCGGCTGTGATGTTAATTTGAAAGAATGGCGGGGAAAGACTGCTGATGAAAAATATCTCAGTTAGTGGCAAAAACGTGCAACAAACACACTTGACCATACTTGCACATCGGTCAGATCTGAGCACATGTTTTCAACAGCTGGAAACACTGTCAACAGAAAGCGCTCAGCATTTGCTGCAGATCAAGTTTTTTGTCACATATGTTTTTGAACAAACAATATGTAGACAATACAAAACATTTTCTTTCTAACTTAACTTTAAGTATTGCCTTTAGAATTCAAATATAATTTGATTTATTTCTAATATTTATAAAAGAAATTTCGAATTTAGCTTTTCAGCCATTTTGACAGCCCTATAAGATGTCTTGTTTTCTGAAAAGAAGAACAAATATCTATACACTTTAATGATGTGGCTCCTCCAGTAAATGTGTCTTGGTTTTAGAGCACAAAAATGCTAAAGAAGAACTTCAGTTCTCAACGTAAGAACCATGGTAGTCACGCTTATGTAAATATGGTTGTCAATCTCAAATACTGACCGTGTGAACATAGCCTGTGTGACTTTAGGAGGGAATTAAATGAGGACATTTCAAACATTGAGTGATCAGCTGTAAGCACAGCTCTGGGACTCACGCTCAGGCTGTGTGGACAGTCGGATGGCCCCTGAACTCTCTCCGGGCCCCTGCTCGTTGAATGCGACGACTCTGAAGGAGTACGTGGCCTTCGGTCTGAGATTGCTGACCGTCAGTTGCAGACTCTCGGGCTCCGTCACATTAATGGATCGCTCCCTGCGGCACACATGCAAACACGCTCAGAGAAACAATAACACTGTTCAAAAGGGTTTCATATATTCCAAATGAGCAATATTCACGTCACACCCCAAGGAATAACCCCAATATACACCCCAATATACCAAGGAACAATATTCCATAACACTTTGTTCACATCATTGGTTGAGTCTGTGTTTCTCTGTGGAGACAGTCATTTACACAGATGTCTAAGTCACAACATCTATCTACTGGATCATCTATCTACATCTAGCTACTGGAGTGCCTCAGGGCTCAGGGCTGGGACCGCTTCTCTTCTCCATCTACATGACATCACTCGGATCTGTCATTCAGAAACATGGTTTATCCCATCACTGTTATCATCTAGCTACTGGAGTGCCTCAGGGCTCAGTGCTGGGACCGCTTCTCTTCTCCATCTACATGTCATCACTAGGATCTGTCATTCAGAAACATGGTTTATCCCATCACTGTTATCATCTAGCTACTGGAGTGCCTCAGGGCTCAGTGCTGGGACCGCTTCTCTTCTCCATCTACATGTCATCACTAGGATCTGTCATTCAGAAACATGGTTAATACCATCACTGTTATCATCTAGTTACCGGAGTGCCTCAGGGCTCAGAACAACACGTACCTGTTGATTCCCTCCTCAGAGAAGAAGACTCCGTACGTCAGGATGGTCCCACGCGTGTCCTCCGGGGACGCCACCCGAGGCGCACGAATCGACTGGACACTGAGGGACGGGGGCCACGTCACGGGGAGCAGAAGGGAGGACGCCTGAGCTCGGGGGTAACTGTGGGGGAGGAGAGGGAGTAAGTCAAAGAGGAAGTGCGGGGCAACGGGGGCTGAGAAGGCTGAGGGGGCGGGACAGGGGGCGTGGCCTCTGTGGCCGGGGCGGAACAGAGGGGGAGGGGCATGAAGGGAGGGGGGGGGGCGTGGGAGGGGAGGGGCGGAACATAACAGAACGAGAGGAGTGTGACCGATGGAATGAGTAGATAAGGAAAGAAAACACAAACAAACAGAAGACATCAGGAAGAAAAGAAAAAGAGAGCGATAAGGAAGATCACAGCATCATAGATCAGGTAAATCACAGACAATTAACACGCACGCACACACACAAACACACACACGGCAGAGTCAGAAAGAGGTGAAAGTGAGCGTTCTAACGAGATTAGAGAGATTAGAGAATGCAAACAAAGGCCCTGATTATACAACTAAATTGAAGAACGGTGTGATGCGTTTCAAACTAAATATCTCTGTTTTGTAAACACATTCGAACTGCCATTGGTCCATGCGGCCATTACCTAATAGGTGTGGCTATAGGTGTGGCTCGAAGGCTCCGCCTCCTTTCAGATAAATAACTTCTGTTCAGTCTGTCAATGTCAGACGCGAGTAAAAACTCAAACAGAGCAGCTTTCTCTTAGAAACTGAAGCTGTAATTCTACACAAAAAACTCTAACACTGTTTTCATGTTTAATACTGTGAAGCTGCTGCTTTAAAGCAATCTATCATATAAAGTGCTTTATTAATAAACGTGACTGAATCGCAGAGCTGCTGCAAACATACTCGAGTCTCTATGATCAGATGCTTTCTCAACTGCTATTTTTTATATTTTTATTGTGTTTATTGTGTTATCGAGAGGAAAGAGCACAGCACATATTTACATATTCATCTAAATGTGGGCGGAGTCAGAATGATCAGGATAAACGCAGGACAAACAGTGTTTCAAACTCATTTTACTCATTACTGAAAAAAAGAACTAAGTATATCAGGGCCGTAAAAAAACACATTTGATGAACAGAAAAGCATCTTTCCTGATGTTAAGGGCTGCGAATCTGTTTTCTGACAGAGATTCATGTGGATGAGAACAAGAGTGACATCCATCTGTGTGAGTGTGTTTGTGCGTGTGTGTGTGTGTGTGTGTGTGGAGAGAGTGATTTCACAGTTCTGATGAGGTTCTCTCAATGTCATACAGCACATTCACACTCACTATCACCAGGGAATTACTGTTACATAGACACACACACACACACAAAGACACACACACACACACACACTTACTTAGCTATCTAAATGGGGACATTCCATAGACATAATGTTTTTTTTATACTGTACAAAATGTATATTCTGTCCCTTTATCTTAAAGCTACCCATCACACACAACTTGCTGCATTTTTTATTTTTATTTTAAAACCTTTAATTACTTTATTTTTATACCAGATATACAAACAAGGACGTCCCTAAATGGAGGTCTTTGGAGATTTTGGTCACTTCACACAAGCACACACACACACACAGAGAAACACACATTGGATTTTCATGTTTTATGGTGTCTTTAGATGGCTGATATTGTAAGTGCCTCATTAAGCCCAGGATGGTTCTGAGATCATCTGAGCACATTGAGCCGCTGGAGCTCCTCGGAACACAAAAGACACGATGGATCACGTGCGTCATCACCGGAGCCAGCGCATCAGTCTCTGCGGCGGAGACCTCGCCTCGGTGGTTTCCTACAGCTAAGCAGACAATGGCCCCTGAAGACGTGTCGTCTGAGCTGAATGAGAACATCAGGCCTTTCAGAGAGGATTGTCATCACTGCGAGGACTGAAGCACGGAGAGCAAACGTGACTCTGGTCAGCCGGTGCGGGCATCAGGAGAGCTGGCTCATGGTTTACTATAGAACAGCTGCACTTTACCTTCAGATCACCTGTGTATAGAGTTCAGATCACTTGAGTATAGAGTTCAGATCACCTGCGTATAGACTTCAGATCACCTGCCGTATAGACTTCAGATCACCTGCGCATATAGAGTTCAGATCACCTGCGTATAGACTTCAGATCACCTGCGTATATAGAGTTCAGATCACCTGCGTATAGAGTTCAGATCACCTGCGTATAGAGTTCAGATCACCTGCGTATAGAGTTCAGATCACCTGCGTATAGACTTCAGATCACCTGCGTATAGAGTTCAGATCACCTGCGTATAGACTTCAGATCACCTGCGTATAGAGTTAAGATCACCTGCGTATAGAGTTCAGATCACCTGCGTAAGAGTTCAGATCACCTGCGTATAGAGTTCAGATCACCTGCGTATAGAGTTCAGATCACCTGCGTATAGACTTCAGATCACCTGCGTATAGAGTTCAGATCACCTGTGTATAGAGTTCAGATCACCTGCGTATAGAGTTCAGATCACCTGCGTATAGAGTTCAGATCACCTGCGTATAGACTTCAGATCACCTGCGTATAGAGTTCAGATCACCTGCGTATAGACTTCAGATCACCTGCGTATAGACTTCAGATCACCTGCGTAGAGTTCAGATCACCTGCGTATAGACTTCAGATCACCTGCGTATAGAGTTCAGATCACCTGCGTATAGAGTTCAGATCACCTGCATATAGACTTCAGATCACCTGCGTATAGACTTCAGATCACCTGCGTATAGAGTTCAGATCACCTGCATATAGACTTCAGATCACCTGCGTATAGACTTCAGATCACCTGCGTATAGAGTTCAGATCACCTGCGCATAGACTTCAGATCACCTGCGTATAGAGTTCAGATCACCTGCGTATAGAGTTCAGATCACCTGCGTATAGAGTTCAGATCACCTGCATATAGACTTCAGATCACCTGCGTATAGACTTCAGATCACCTGCGTATAGAGTTCAGATCACCTGCATATAGACTTCAGATCACCTGCGTATAGAGTTCAGATCACCTGCGTATAGACTTCAGATCACCTGCGTATAGAGTTCAGATCACCTGCGTATAGAGTTCAGATCACCTGCGTATAGAGTTCAGATCACCTGCGTATAGAGTTCAGATCACCTGCGTATAGAGTTCAGATCACCTGCGTATAGAGTTCAGATCACCTGCGTATAGAGTTCAGATCACCTGCGTATAGAGTTCAGATCACCTGCGTATAGAGTTCAGATCACCTGCATATAGACTGCAGATCACCTGCGTATAGACTTCAGATCACCTGCGTATAGACGTTCAGATCACCTGCGTATAGAGTTCAGATCACCTGCGTATAGACTTCAGATCACCTGTGTATAGAGTTCAGATCACCTGCGTATAGAGTTCAGATCACCTGCGTATAGAGTTCAGATCACCTGCGTATAGAGTTCAGATCACCTGCGTATAGAGTTCAGATCACCTGCATATGAACTTCAGATCACCTGCGTATAGACTTCAGATCACCTGCGTATAGACTTCAGATCACCTGCGTATAGAGTTCAGATCACCTGCGTATAGAGTTCAGATCACCTGCGTATAGACTTCAGATCACCTGCGTATAGACTTCAGATCTCCTGTTGTAGTTCCAGCCGCGAACTGATATCACACCTAAAACAGAATCTCCTTGTTTATCGCCATTGGACAAAAACTGATTAGCATGGAGACTATGTGCGTTATCGCGGCTGGATATATCATACTGCGATTTCTTCTTTTAGAATGTTCTATTGTAAATAAATAAAACATTTATAATGGCGAGACGCTGCTCTCTGAAACTGAAGGTGGCGCTCTTGATGTTGATCGATCATCTGAACAGTGTCTGAAACACAATCTATTCTCTTTCCCATTATGTGTGCCGACATTCGTCTTCCTCCTGAAACACCGGCTGCGTTTCTGAAGCGTTTCCACAGATACGAAGCGTCCCTGATGGATACGAGCACAGAGGCACAGGGACGAGACTCCCCAAACACACACAGGCCCGCGGGTTTATAAAGGTGATCGTTTACAACAGCAGACGGTCATTAGAGAGAGAGAGATCCATCCTGAGGACGTGATCTAATGCTCCTCTGTCTCAGACCGGACTGAAGACTACAGCTCTACTCGCCAGTGCAGTCGCTCACACACACACACACACGGATGCGGTTCCTATTCCAGAGTCACATCTGATGTTTAATATCTCTGATGGTTTGATTGTGACTCGTCAGATCCATACGGTCCAGAAAATGAAGAAAGAACAAAAGACATTTGCTACATGCTACATCAACAACATTAACAAAATATGTAAAACATGCTAAAACGTGCTGGTGACATGCTCATTCATGCTAGCAACATGCTAATTCATGCTAACAAAATGCTAATATATGCTTGCAACATGTTAAAACATGTTAGCAACATGTCAATTCATACCAACAACATACTAACAACAGACTAAATCATGCTAGCAACATGCTTTAACATGCTAGCATTATGTTAATTCATGCTAACAACATTTTAATACATGTTTGCAACGTGTTAAATCATACTAGCAAACATGCTAATTCATCCTAGCAAAATGCCTATTCATGCTTGCAACGTGTTAAAACATGTTAGCAACATGCCAATTCATGCCAACAACATACTAGCAACAGGCTAAATCATGCTAGCAACATGGTAATTCATGCTAGCAATGTGTTAAACCATGCTAACAACATAATTCATTCTAAAATCCTCTACGTAAAATAATGCTAGACACATGCTAAAACAAGCTAACAACGTGATAAAACATGTTCACACTTTCATACAAGGGTTTGTCAAGCCAACATAAAAGTTTGTGGCAAAAAACTTGAATTTCTAGTTGTCTATAAGCAGGTGAGTGCATCTATTCCTCCCATCAACCTCGTCATCTGCGCACTCTTCATCACTCTTATGAGCCGATTCCATTTCACGTCAGTCAGAGAGATCGACAGTCAGAGAGAAAGAAAGACGCCCGTCTCTAATTTACACAATAATAATAATTTGCCAGCTCAAGCATGCAGATAATCGGATGAGCGTGTGATTGAAAGCTTTAGCGAGGCGTGAACACATCTATGACTGATGTCTCATGACAAACTCACTCACACAAAGCCTTATTCCATCTGACTGACACCAAGACCTGTGCTGATAAACACCGCATTGTTCCCGCCGCTCAAACACAGGTTCACTTATGAAAAGATGAAATATAAGAGACATAAACCGTGTGACCTGATCCCTCCAGCTCCTGCCTTCGTTAATGCGCTGATTATAAAACACTCATTAAGTCCTTCAATAGCAGCGACAAAAATAGGGACGGAAACGATGTTTCATTTCACACATACATGATATACAGTATATATATATATATAATATATGAGATTATGTTTCTGACTCCATTGGTAGATATTCATTCTTCTCTAAACCATAAATTCACATAATACATTTATACATTTAATTAATTGCTTTTTAATTCTGATTTAAACCTCTCTGTTCACTTTGCGTGTGAATGTACTATATTTTAGTTAGATGATTATTTTATTTAATATTTAGTATTTTTAGGGGATTTTATGGTCCTAAATGATATTTACACTGAAACAAAATTGAATCATACAATCATACGTTTGTATTGATCTCAAGATTGCATTATTAGATTCTTTTCAGACAGACTCAGTTTCAATAAATCACACTGTAAAACATCATATTTCTGTCTCGCTTCTCCAGCGCTAACATCTACACACTCTTAACCCTCTCGAGCTCTTCAAGTGTCTATAGTTCAATAATGTTTTTTATTTAATATTTAGTATTTTTAGGGGATTTTATGGTACTAAATCATATTTCCACTGTATTTATAATCCATTTATTCTCTTTCTGAGCGTAGAGCTGATAATTTAATGTCCAGCTTAAACTGTGGAGAATCTGGAACGCTTTAGAGCGACAGACTGAAGTTTGATCTCTTCTCAAACACCACACTTGCAGATTATTGCTGAAGAGAAGAATTTTACGCGTATTGTTATGAAAAATGCACAAAAATATATTTTTTATGAAGTCTATATGTTCATAATCTGGTTTTCCTCTGAGACGGAGATAGTGTGAGGTGTAAGTGTGTGTTCGGTGTGTGAGCTGATCTCTCAGTAAACGAGCGTTCAGTGAGATGTTGTTCGGCTGCAGTTCCAAACGCTTCCACTAGAGGAAACTCGTTCAGGCGACATCATGCCAAACCATCACTACTGATAATGACATCACGGTTCCATCTCTCAGAGTGTGTGTGTGTGTGTGTGTGTGGATCGTGTCTGACAGGAGAGCGTCTCTAAAGCTGTCAGAAGGAGTCACGGCTGATTCGTCTGCGCAGACCTTTGACCTTTGGTGAAGGAGTAAACGGAGGGAAACGTGCATTGCATCCGAACCCTGGAGTCGTTCCATCAGAGAAAACCTCCTGAAGCTCAACAGTGTTTATTACGTCACACTCGACAGAAAACACACGGTGAGAGACAGCGACGAGAGGCACACACAAATGTGTGCACACACATACACACACACTCTCTCTCTCACACACACACACACACTCTCTCTCTCTCACACACACACACAGACACACTCTCTCTCTCTTTCTCTCTCTCTCTCTCTCTCTCTCTCTCTCTCTCTCTCTCTCTCTCTCTCTACACAAACGCGCGCACACACACACACACACACACACACACACACACACACACACACACACACACACACACACACACACAGAGCTGGTCGTTGGCCCCGTGTCTGTCTGTCAGAAGCCTCATGAATAATTCACAGCGCAGTCTCTGCAAAGCCATTTAGCTGAAACACAGCGTTCGTGTCGCCGAGTGAAACACTGATGCAGAAACACTGTTCCTGATGGGAAAAGCGGGATAACTCGTCACTGAGGAGTCGCTGCAAACACCACATGTTTCTGTCTCGGGTTCCAGAACTCTAAACATTCTAATATCAAGAGACATTTACAGGAGAGTAAATTATCATCAATTATCATTATTTTAAAACCAGAACCAATATCTGACAATGGAGTCAGAACAATAATCTGGGTTCTCTTTGAAATAAGTTAATTTTTAAGTTATTTTGCTTCTTCTCAGTGTCTTGATTTGAGGATGTAGGACAAGCGAGATGTTCTGCGGCGTTGTAAAGAGGTTCATCCATGTGTGTTTCTAATGCATTCACAGGATCTGCAGATTCAGGGAAAAAACGGAGAAACAAAAGCATTCGCCGTAAATCCATGTTCACCGTCTCGGGAAGAAAAGGAAAACCTTCAGGCAAACTAACCACTATTAACACTGCAGTGACCTCACACACACAATCATAGTCATTAACAAAGATCCTTGTACAAGTGTGTTTGTGTGTGAGTGTGAGCTGAATCGCTTCACACACACAATCATAATCATAAACAAACATCCCTGTGCGAGTGTTTGTGTCTGAGTGTGAGCTAAATCGCCTCACACACACAGGAAGCTGGATTAAAACAACGGAAGAAATTTCACTGAGTTGTAAGTAGCAGAAACACTCCTACACAAATGCACACAAACTCAAAGTTTGACTTTCTACAGTGAAACACAAAAAAAGATATTTTGAGAAAAAGTATTGTTACACCCTGAACCATAATGTAATAACGCTGGGTAATAACGCTGGGTTATAGCGCTGGTTAATGACGCTGGGTAATGACGCTGGGTAATATCGCTGGGTAATAACGCTGGGTAATAATGCTGGGTAATAACGCTGGGTAATAGCGCTGGGTAATAGCGCTGGGTAATAACGCTGGGTAATAACGCTGGGTAATAATGCTGGGTTATAGCGCTGGTTAATGATGCTGGGTAATGATGCTGGGTAATAGCGCTGGGTAATAGCGCTGGTAGTACCGCTTTCGTAGTAATGCTGGGTAACGACGCTGGGTAACGATGCTGGGTAATGACGCTGGGTAATGGTGCTGGGTAATGGCGCTGGGTAATGGTGCTGGGTAATGACGCTGGGTAATTTTGCTGGGTAATGGTGCCGGGTACGGATGGTGCTGGGTAATAGCGCTGGGTAATGACGCTGGTAATAATGCTGGTAATGGCACTGGGTAATGGCGCTGGGTAATGGTGCTGGGTAATGGCTCTGGGTAATGGTGCTTGGTAATGGCGCTGGGTAATGGCACTGGGTAATGGTGCTGGGTAATGGTGCTGGGTAATGGTGCTGGGAATGGCGCTGGGTAATGGCGCTGGGTAATGGTGCTGGGTAATGGTGCTGGGGTAATGGCACTGGGTAATGGCTGCTGGGTAATGGCGCTGGGTAATGGTGCTGGGTAATGGTGCTGGGTAATGGCACTGGGTAATGGCGCTGGGTAATGGTGCTGGGTAATGGTGCTGGGTATGGCGCTGGTATGGTGCTGGGTAATGGTGCTGGGTAATGGTGCTGGGTGATGGCTGCTGGGTAATGGCGCTGGTATGGCGCTGGGTATGGTGCTGGGTAATGCGCTGGTATGGCGCTGGGTATGGCGCTGGGTAATGGCTGGGTATGGCTGTATGGCTGGGTATGGCTGGGTATAACTGCTGGTATGGCTGGGTATAACGCTGGGTATGGCGCTGGTATGGCGGCTGGTATGGCGGTAATAACGCTGGGTAATGGTGCTGGGTAATGGTGCTGGGTAATGGCGCTGGTATGGCGCTGGGTACTGCGCTGTGGTATGGCGCTGGGTATGGCGCTGGGTACAATGCGCTGGGTATGGCTGGGTATAACGCTGGGTATGGCTGCTGGTATGAGCTGCGTGGGTAATGTGCTGGTATGGCGCTGGGTATGGCTGCTGGGTATGCTGCTGGGTATGGCGCTGGGTAATGGCTGCTGGGTAATGCGTGGGTATGGCTGGGTATGGCTGTGGGTAATGCGCTGGTAATGGTGCTGGGTAATGGCTGTGCGCAGAATGCTGGGTATGAGCTGCTGGGTATAGCTGTGGAGATAGCTGGTTAATACGGCTGGTAAGAACTGCTGTCGCGCTATCTCGAGATCGCTCCGAGGAGTAAACCTGTCCTCTGAATACCGCGGAGAAATCAATTGCGGATAGAGCGGTCCGTTTGCTGCCGTTTGCTTTCACACATGCTTAACGACATAATTATGTTCAATGAAATCAGTCATAGTCCATGTTTCATTGTGTGACCGTTCAACACTGAGCAGACGCTGACTGTCAGTCTCTTATTTTACATCTATAAACTTGTGAATTCACTATCGATTTCAAAGTAGAGAATGTTGAATGCATTTAAAATGTTATAGCATTACACACACACACACAAACACAGTTTAAATATGTGGTGTTAGTTAAGCTTGTTGTATTCTTGCTGATAACACACACAGACACAGACACAAACACACATTAAATAAGCTGTGTTAGTAAAGCCTGTCGTATTCCCTGCTGATACACACACACACACACACACACACAGGTTAAATAAGCTGTGTTAGTAAAGCCTGTTGTATTCCCACTGATAACACACACACATACAAACACGCGCTTATAACAGTATTTTCTCAGAGAGTTTGAGCTGAAGGACTGAAGCTGCAGACGTGGAGAATCACGTGCATCAACACACCTAACAATAATGTGCAAATGAGACATTTCAACACAAAAGGCATCATGTAGCAAAGTGCAAAACTGTGTCTGTCCATGTAGCTGCTCCTCTTCTCAGAGCGCTTTCTGTCTAATTAAGCCTGTTTAAATACAAATAATAAAATTGCATCTTTTCTATTATTGCACATGAATTATTGAGCAATACTCATTGTGTTTACAGCTCTGACTGCAGCGAGAGAGAGATACCGAATGACAGAGAGACAGAGAGAGACTGATCTCATCCCGTCACTCAGACAGAATCGTATTTGCATTCCTAAAGACGATCCATCCATTTTCCCAGCGGAGACAAACGCCACACGTGCACACAGGAAAATGCTTCCCGACAGAGACAGGGAACAGGATACCAGATGCCTGAGACTCACACATCTACTCGATATACACTCACCGGCCACTTTATTAGGTACACCTTTCCAACTGCTCGCGAACATTGCACGTTCTAAGCAGCCAATCACATGGCGGCAACTGAGTGCATTTAGGCATGTAGACATGGTCAAGACAATCTCCTGCAGTTCAAACCGAGCATCAGTATGGGGAAGAAAGGTGATTTGAGTGACTTTGAATGTGGCATGATTGTTGGTGTCAGGAGGGCTGGTCTGAGTATTTCAGAAACTGCTAATCTACTGGGATTTTCACGCACAACCATCTCTAGGGTTTACAGAGAATGGTCCGAAAAAGAAAAAACATCCAGTGAGCGGCAGTTCTGTGGGCGGAAATGCCTTGTTGATGCCAGAGGTCAGAGGAGAATGGCCAGACTGGTTCGAGCTGATAGAAGGGCAACAGTGACTCAAATAACCACCCGTTACAACCAAGGTGGGCAGAAGAGCATCTCTGAACGCACAGTACGTCGAACTTTGAGGCAGATGGGCTACAGCAGCAGAAGACCACACCGGGTGCCACTCCTTTCAGCTAAGAACAGGAAACTGAGGCTACAATTTGCACAAGCTCATCGAAATTGGACAATAGAAGATTGGAAAAACGTTGCCTGGTCTGATGAGTCTCGATTTCTGCTGCGACATTCGGATGGTAGGGTCAGAATTTGGCGTCTACAACATGAAAGCATGGATCCATCCTGCCTTGTATCAACGGTTCAGGCTGGTGGTGGTGGTGTCATGGTGTGGAGAATATTTTCTTGGCACTCTTTGGGCCCCTTGGTACCAATTGAGCATTGTTGCAACGCCACAGCCAACCTGAGTATTGTTGCTGACCATGTCCATCCCTTTATGACCACAATGTACCCAACTTCTGATGGCTACTTTCAGCAGGATAATGCGCTATGTCATAAAGCTGGAATCATCTCAGACTGGTTTCTTGAACATGACAATGAGTTCACTGTACTCAAATGGCCTCCACAGTCACCAGATCTCAATCCAATAGAGCATCTTTGGGATGTGGTGGAACGAGAGATTCGCATCATGGATGTGCAGCCGACAAATCTGCGGCAACTGTGTGATGCCATCATGTCAATATGGACCAAACTCCCTGAGGAATGCTTCCAGCACCTTGTTGAATCTATGCCACGAAGAATTGAGGCAGTTCTGAAGGCAAAAGGGGTTCCAACCCGTTACTAGCATGGGGTACCTAATAAAGTGGCCGGTGAGTGTATATTAGTGCTGTCAAACGATTCAAATATTTAATCGCGATTAATCGCATTAATGTCTATAGTTAACTCGTGATTAATCGCACATTTTTATCTATTCTAAATGTGTCTTGATTTTTATTTGTCACATTATATTTTTCTCATTTTAATGCTCTTATCAACATGGAAAAGTGGATCGGCTTGCTTTGTGCAAATGTTATTTATTGAAAACAACCATGTCATATACTGTGTTTAGTTTCACACTAACATTCTCGGAGCAAGTAATCTCTCACACAATGCAACACTATGCTTCAATAAAAGGGTGAAAGAAATACTGACGAGGTCCTGATATTGACGAGGGGGTGGAGAATTCGCATTATGTGTGTGTGCTTGGCCATCAAGTGGTGTTTTAGACTGGACGTGCTGCGATGATGATAGCTCAGTTCACAATCGATAAAACACACAGATCACTCTGGTCTTATCCATGGAACCATTTCGGCATCTCTAGCTCATCATCCACTCAAAATGTAACGTTAACCAACTATTTGGCCGGCTCGCAAGCCCAAACAATTGTGTGCAGCGTGCCTGGTGTTTTGTATCTGGTCTAGCTAGATCAGTGTGCGCTTTAGTCGACGAAGCAACAAAACTTCCGCGCAAGCCATTGAAAGGAATGGGTTTCATAGCGCAGTGAAAAATCGTACATTTCCAGAGGTATTCAGTGGGGTTCGAGTCCCTCCAGAGGTGTTCTGTGGGGTTTGAGTCCTTCCAGGGGTGTTTAGTGGGGTTCGAGTCCCTCCAGAGGTGTTCAGTGCGGTTCGAGTCCCTCCAGAGGTGTTCAGTGGGGTTCGAGTCCCTCCAGAGGTGTTCAGTGGGGTTCGAGTCCCTCCAGAGGTGTTCAGTGGGGTTCGAGTCCCTCCAGAGGTGTTCAGTGGGGTTCGAGTCCCTCCAGAGGTGTTCAGTGGGGTTCGAGTCCCTCCAGAGGTGTTCAGTGGGGTTCGAGTCCCTCCAGAGGTGTTCTGTGGGGTTCGAGTCCCTCCAGAGGTGTTCTGTGGGGTTCGAGTCCCTCCAGAGGTGTTCTGTGGGGTTCGAGTCCCTCCAGAGGTGTTTTGTGGGGTTCGAGTCCCTCCAGAGGTGTTCTGTGGGGTTCGAGTCCCTCTAGAGGTGTTCAGTGGGGTTCGAGTCCCTCCAGAGGTGTTTTGTGGGGTTCGAGTTCCTCCAGAGGTGTTCAGTGGGGTTCGAGTCCCTCCAGAGGTGTTCAGTGGGGTTCGAGTCCCTCCAGAGGTGTTCAGTGGGGTTCGAGTCCCTCCAAAGGTGTTCAGTGGGGTTCGAGTCCCATCCAGAGGTGTTCAGTGGGGTTCGAGTCCCTCCAGAGGTGTTCAGTGGGGTTCGAGTCCCTCCAGAGGTGTTCAGTGGGGTTCGAGTCCCTCCAGAGGTGTTCTGTGGGGTTCGAGTCCCTCCAGAGGTGTTCTGTGGGGTTCGAGTCCCTCCAGAGGTGTTCTGTGGGGTTCGAGTCCCTCCAGAGGTGTTCTGTGGGGTTCGAGTCCCTCCAGAGGTGTTTTGTGGGGTTCGAGTCCCTCCAGAGGTGTTCTGTGGGGTTCGAGTCCATCCAGAGGTGTTCAGTGGGGTTCGAGTCCCTCCAGAGGTGTTCTGTGGGGTTCGAGTCCCTCCAGAGGTGTTCTGTGGGGTTCGAGTCCCTCCAGAGGTGTTTTGTGGGGTTCGAGTCCCTCCAGAGGTGTTCTGTGGGGTTCGAGTCCCTCCAGAGGTGTTTTGTGGGGTTCGAGTCCCTCCAGAGGTGTTCTGTGGGGTTCGAGTCCCTCCAGAGGTGTTCTGTGGGGTTTGAGTCCCTCCAGAGGTGTTTTGTGGGGTTCGAGTCCCTCCAGAGGTGTTCTGTGGGGTTTGAGTCCATCCAGAGGTGTTCAGTGGGGTTCGAGTCCCTCCAGAGGTGTTCAGTGGGGTTCAAATCCCTCCAGAGGTGTTCTGTGGGTTCAAGTCCCTCCAGAGGTGTTCTGTGGGGTTCGAGTCCCTCCAGAGGTGTTTTGTGGGGTTCGAGTCCCTCCAGAGGTGTTCAGTGGGGTTCGAGTCCATCCAGAGGTGTTCAGTGGGGTTCGAGTCCATCCAGAGGTGTTCAGTGGGGTTCGAGTCCCTCCAGAGGTGTTCTGTGGGGTTCGAGTCCCTCCAGAGGTGTTCAGTGGGGTTCGAGTCCCTCCAGAGGTGTTCTGTGGAGTTCGAGTCTCTTCAGAGGTGTTCTGTGGGGTTCGAGTCCCTCCAGAGGTGTTCAGTGGGGTTTGAGTCCCTCCAGAGGTGTTCTGTGGGGTTCGAGTCCCTCCAGAGGTGTTCTGTGGGGTTCGAGTCCCTCCAGAGGTGTTCTGTGGGGTTCGAGTCCCTCCAGAGGTGTTCTGTGGGGTTCGAGTCCCTCCAGAGGTGTTTTGTGGGGTTCGAGTCCCTCCAGAGGTGTTCTGTGGGGTTCGAGTCCCTCTAGAGGTGTTCAGTGGGGTTCGAGTCCCTCCAGAGGTGTTCTGTGGGGTTTGAGTCCCTCCAGAGGTGTTCAGTGGGGTTCGAGTCCCTCCAGAGGTGTTCAGAGGGGTTCGAGTCCCTCCAGAGGTGTTCTGTGGGGTTCGAGTCCCTCCAGAGGTGTTCTGTGGGGTTCGAGTCCCTCCAGAGGTGTTCTGTGGGGTTCGAGTCCCTCCAGAGGTGTTCTGTGGGGTTCGAGTCCCTCCAGAGGTGTTCTGTGGGGTTCGAGTCCCTCCAGAGGTGTTCTGTGGGGTTCGAGTCCATCCAGAGGTGTTCTGTGGGGTTCGAGTTCCTTTAGAGGTGTTCTGTGGGGTTTGAGTCCCTCCAGAGGTGTTCTGTGGGGTTTAAATCCCTCCAGAGGTGTTCAGTGGGGTTCGAGCTCCCTCCAGAGGTGTTCAGAGGGGTTTGAGTCCGGAGACTGTCTCACTGCTCCTAACACCGAGCCTGAATGAAGTCTGAGGAACGCTGGGGTCGTTGTGCTGTGGAAGGCCGGAGCTCCAGCTTCCTCACTGACAGCATGATGTTCTCTCCAGCATCTCCTGATCCTTCAGCGATCATCTCTCCTTCCTCACGCAACAGGTTTGCAGGACATAGATCAGCCACAGTTCTTACACAAAGGAAAGAAGCAGAAACAGTATTTCCCTGTGGTTTGGCCTCTCATTTACATGAAAATCCTGTTTTTCTTACAGAAAACAATTATTTCGAAAACTCCGGCCAATGTGGAGATTTCTGATAACGTGGTTATGGGAGAAAACGGGGTTCTAGGTTCTCAAACATCACATTATGCCCCAGAAAATCGCATTGAGCACCCAGTTTGGCTGTTATGATGGTGCTCGACGACGTATTCATGCAGGTTGGTCAACATGAAAACGATGTTGTGTGCACAATGTTATTATTATTACTCCAGGGTTTCTCTGAGCCGTTGAGATTCTCCTCCTGCCCGTCCGGGGAGAGTAACCTCTGATGCTTTAACTCTGACCTCGAGAACTCTGCTTCTAACAGTGTCTCAGTGAGCATTTAGTACCTTTGCTCTCTTTGTATCCTGCTCCTTGTTTGTGAGGGACGATGAAACCTTCTCTTAACTCTTTGGAATTTAACTTTTTGAATCATTCTTTTGACCTTAATTCTAATTTGGAGTCAAACGTGACACTCCATAAACCTCCCCAGTTGAGATGTGTCGTGTGTTCTAGCTCAAGCACACATGAAGCCCTTGATTACTGTTCTCCTGTTCTGCAGATCTGTGCTGTTGTGAGGGGGGTGAATCATTTTGAGACGGCAGAAGTCATTAAATGTTGCATTTTCAGTTAAATTTGGGGAACACACTTGAAACATTTGTTTTGTTCAGCTATCTCAATTACTTCTGTTGATTTGTTCATTGTAAACAGCTGAAAGTCTGTATAGTTGGCCAAAAAGCCTGATTTGCTATGGAGATTGAATCATTTCAATTGCAACTGTATACACACATATATTTGAGGGCAGATGAGATGAATATCAATATCTGATCCAGTAAATGCATCCAGAACGAGGAGAGCCATCTTTAATATATGCGACATATTTGTGTTGATCCGTGTCTCTGATTAAAGTGAATATGATAATTAAATCACAGCCTGTTAATTACACAGATGAGATTAATGGATAGAAACACTGTCAGAGAGAGAGAGAGAGAGAGAGAGCTGAGAGAGAGAGAGAGAGAGAGAGAGAGAGAGAGAGAGATATAGAGAGAGAGAAAGAGAGAGAGAGAGAGCTAAAAGAGAGAGAGAGATATATAGAGAGAGAAAGAGAGAGAGAGAGAGCTAAAAGAGAGAGAGCTGAGAGAGAAAGATATAGAGAGAGAGAAAGAGAGAGAGAGAGAGAGAGAGAGAGAGAGAGAGAGAGAGAGTACATGCTGTCTGCACTGACACCTTCTGAGGGAAACAGACACACAGTGTGTAAATGCGCGCGTGTGTGTGTGTTGATCTGTCAACCACTAATGAAACTTGTGCCAGAAACCATCTGGCTGTTTATGAAAGTTTCCCCAGAAATGTGAGCAGATTAAGAACACCTGAATCACGATGGTGTGTCGATCAAAAAACTATCAGCAGCTGTTTGACACTCGAGCAAAACACCCTAATGAAACAGGAGCGAGCGTTTCAGGGCCGACGCGTTCCTCCTGTTTCAATCAACAATGAGCCGCAGATCCCAGAGTGAGAACACAGACGCAGAGACACACACACACACACACACCATAGACTGTAAAAAAGATGGACGCCCCGCTCTTTTCCATCAGAGAGAACTGAAGCCGCCAGTGTCCCAATATGGCGGAACTGGAGTCTGCGCACTTGTGTTTTCGGGACCAGACATGTGCAGTCGTGAGCAGGAAGTTAAGCCACTAAATCAAGGCCTCGCCATCATTCGCGCAAAATCAAACGCAAGCACACCCCGCGATTTTTATTAAGTGGCCTCTGTCTGCTCCGTTCTCTCCAATGACGTCTGCTGATTGCATTGCCTTGTTAAAATAAGATAAATACAACTTCTAACCACATAGTCAACAATATGAAAAAAGTTTGTTGGTGCTTCAGTGTCTACCTCGCACAGAGAACCTGTCAATCACAGCTGTCAATCATGATGTCACAGCACCGTTTTTATAGCATCACATAACTACTAAAAACAAACTTGTTTTGAAAACGAACTCTTGAAATTACATCAACGTGATAGAAACTACAATAAATAAGAAACTATTTTTGGAAAAAGGATATGTGAAGTGTAATTGAATTGTTTAGTTGGTCTGCGTCCCGTTGAATAACATGGGGAGGCGGGGTTTCTGACCAATACTAGGAGCGGTCACAGGGGGCGATCAAGACGTTTTGGCACACACACACACGTAAGACACACGTCTCGCTCCGAGCAAGAGCACACACACATGCACACACCTCATCATGTCTAACCTACGAATCTTTCACGTAAAGCCCTGGATCAGCATTCTAAACGCACATCAGTGTGTGTGTGTGTGTGTGTGCGTGCATGTGTGTGTGTGTTCTTACCGGGCTGCAGCAGGATCAGTTGAGCCATCGCTTGACTGTTTCCCGCCTCGTTCTCAGCGAATACACTGATAGAATCCTTCATCTGATCGAACCAGACCCAGAATCTGGAGATGACCACCGTCCTGCAACACACACACACACACACAC
>JAQIUQ010001540.1:285000-352500 GCA_030378365.1 Hybognathus amarus
TACGTTTTACACTTTTTACACATTTTACATTTTTTATACTTTTATAGACTTTTTTATACATTTAGATTCTTTAATTTTTTTTATACATTCTACACATTTTAATATCTTTAATTCTTTTTAATATTTTACATAGATCTTTTACATCTTTTATTCTCTTTATATCTTTTATACATCTCACACATTTTTATACTCTTTACTTTTTTATACATTTACACATTTTTACACTCTTTTTATTTTCTTTAATACTCTTTATACACATTTTATATTTTTTATATTTTTTATATACTTTACACATTTTAATATCTTTTAATTTTTTTTATACATTTTACACATTTTTACACTCTTTTATCTCTTTTTATACGTCTTTATACTTTTTTACACATCTTTAGATTCTTTACACTATATTTTTTACACATTTTTAATATCTTTTAACATCTTTTTCATACATCTCTAATATTTTCTACATTAGCATATTTTTTATACATTTTACACATCTTTAATACTTTTTATACACTCTATACATTTTACACTCTTTTACTATTTTTATACGCTTTATATTTTTCATACATTTTACATATTTTTTATAATATATTTTTTACACATTTTTAATATCTTTTATACTTTTTATACGTCTTTATACTTTTTACATCTTTTACATTATATTTTTACACATTTTTACAATTTTTCACATTATATTCTTTACACATTTTAGATTTTTTCATATCTTTTACATACGTTTTATATCTTTTAATACATTTACATCTTATATTTTTTACACTTATATTTTTTACACATTTTATATTTTTCACACTTATATTTTTACACATTTTACAGCTTTTTCACATTATACTTTCTCACATATTTTACATCTCTTTTACACTTATACTTTTTACACATTTTAACATTTTTTACACATCTTTTATACGCCTCATATATTCTCTACACATTTTAGCACTCTTTACACTACATCTCTACACACTTTACACTCTTTACACTGTACTCTCTTACACACTTTACACTCTTTTACACTACACTCTCTACACACTTTACACTCTTTATACGGGGCGGCAGTGGCTCAGTGGTTCATGTAGGTTGTCTACAAACCGAAAGGTTGGTGGTTCAATCCCCGGTTCCACCTGACCAAGTGTCGAGGTGTCCATGAGCAAGACACCTAACCCCAGCTGCTCCCGACGAGCTGGATGGCGCCTTGCATGGCTGCCGTCGCGTCGGTGTATGAATGTGTGAGTGAATGGGTGAATGTGAGGCAAATTGTAAAGCGCTTTGGTGGCCATTGGGTCTCATGAAAGCGCTATATAAATGCAGTCCATTTACCATTTACCATTTTATACGCTCTACACTCTCTACACACTTTACACTCTTTACACTACACTCTCTACACACTTTACACTCTTTACATTCTTTACACTACACTCTCTACACACTTTACACTCTTTACACTCTACACTCTTTACACTACACTCTTTACACACTTTACACTCTCTACACTCATTAACACTTTACACTCTTTACACACTCTAACACTTTACATTCTTTACACATACATTCTCTACACACTACACACTTTACACTCTCTACACACTTTACACTCTCTACACACTTTACATTCTCTACACTGTTTAAATTCTCTACACACTACACTCTTTACACACTTTACACTCTCTACACTCTTAACACACTTTAGATACTCTACACTCTTAAAACTCTTTACATTCTCTACAAACTTTTACACTCTTTACACTCTTAACACACTTTACACTCTTCAATACACTCTACACATCTTCTCACACACTTTACATTCTCAACACACTTTACACTCTCTACACACTTACACTCTCTACACACCTTACACTCTCAACACACTTTACACTCTCTACACACTTTACACTCTCATACACTCTTTACACATTCTCTAACACACTTTACACATCTTCTACACACTACACTCTCTACACACTTTACACTCTCAACACACTTTACATTCTCTACACACTTTACACTCTACACTCTTTACACTCTCAACACATTTTACACTCCCAACACTCTTTACACTCTCAACACACTTTACACTCTGTACACACTTCACACTGACCACAGGAAACTGTTCTGGGTGTTAGTGAACACACAAAGTGTGTGTGGGTGAGAGAGAGAGAGTGTGCGTGCACATGTGTGTGTGTGTTGGCCAGAGGTCATGACTCATGAGGGATAATGCAGTAAAGCAGGTCTACTCTAGATTGACTATGATGATTGGAAAGATTAATGTGCTTCACTCACGACCCATGCAGCAAAATGAGATATTTCCTAAGAACTGACATTCACAGGTGACCGAGTGTTAATCCTGTTCCATTCACAGATTAAATCAGTGTAAGTGTGTGTGTCTGCTCACCAGCGGATGGCTAGATAAACTAGTATTCAGGAGTGTGGTAAGATTTTTTTCCCCACAAAATTGGTGCTTTTTATTAATCAAGGATGCATTAAAATGTTCAAAAGTAACTAAATTTATAATGTTACAAAATATTCTATTTCTAATAAATGTTGTTCTCTTGAAATAAATCATCATATTAGAGTGATTTCTGAAGGATCATGTGACACTGAAGACTGGAGTAATGATATATTCAGCTTTGATCACATGAATAAATTACACTTTACTGTCTATTCACAGATGATTTACATCATAATAATATCTCACAATATTACTGTATTTACTGTATATTTGATCAAATAAAAGCAGCCTTGATGAGCAGAAGACACTCTTTCAAAACATTAAAAAATCTTTATTATTTCAAACTTTTAGAAGGATGGACAGAGAGAATGTGTGTGTATATAAATGAGCATGTTTATTCTATTGTACACATATGTGTAAAATTAGTGTGTGAGTGTGTGTGTGTTCTGTAGTCCTAATGCCCATGAGTGGAGGATTATGGGTGATTTCTGTGTGTTGCCCTCACTGTCTCCAGATTCATAAATTATGCATCATTGTTTGAGAATATAAATTGAAATGGGGTTTTATTGTCATAACAACCCGTTTTCCGATGCGCCGCTGTATTCGTGGCTGATGGGCTGTGACACACACTTAAAGAGATATGTTTCACACACACACACACGTTTCCACTGGGAGCCATGACCGGTTTAAATGTCAGCAGCGACAAGCTGTCAGTGCACACACACACACGCACACACACACAATTGAAATAAAAATGAATAAAACAAATATATATATATATATATATATATATATATATATATATATATATATATATATATATATACAAACAATAAATAATTCAAATAAAAACTCAAAATAATTATTAAAACTCATTTAAATTAACACAGAAAATATAAAAATAACAACTAATAAAATATTGATAATTATAATGATACTAAAGTGACTTATCTAGTACGACAGCGAAGAGAACGTCAGTGGGTTTCAGCTGAAGAGCGGATTATGAGATGATTAATAGAGGCTAATGAGAGTCGTTATGACTGGAAATAACAAACATTCATTATCTGAACCACAAGCTGGAGTGACGAGGACAGACGGATCTGATGAAATGAATAAATAAAAAATAAAAAATAAATATATATATTAAAAAACTCATCTATCAGCTGTTAATTCCTCTGGGCGCTTTTCTGCTGGTTTTCTGCTATTTTGTGTTGTCTTTGTATCTTTATATTACGTTTTATTTGGGCAACTGTAGTTGCAATTAAGTGTGCTATATAAATAAAATAAAGAAGGAAGGAAGAAAGATATAGTGCACACTACAGATGATCCCTTCAGATGCTCACTAGTTATTGGCACAGACTCCATCATATCTGCTACATACGGCAGACTCTAGTATGAAGCGTTTGTTTTCATACACTCATCATAATCATGACAACATGCGTCTTCCTTTACACAGAACTGGATTTGACGGGTCGGTAATCTGGTTTAAGCGGGTCAGGCTTATTATTCATAATGTCAATCCCAGACTTTTTCTTACAGTAGCTGGATTTACTGTTAATCTCTTTTCACGGTATTAATATTAGTACACAATACCACTTCAGTTAGAGCACACTCGCTAGTACACACTGTAAATACACATACACTCACTAGTGCACACTGTAAATACACATACACTCGCTAGTACACACTGTAAATACACACACACTCACTAGTACACACTGTAAATACACATACACTCACTAGTGCACACTGTAAATACACACACACTCACTAGTACACACTGTAAATACACATACACTCGCTAGTACACACTGTAAATACACATACACTCACTAGTACACACTGTAAATACACATACACTCGCTAGTACACACTGTAAATACACATACACTCGCTAGTGCACACTGTAAATACACATACACTCGCTAGTACACACTGTAAATACACATACACTCGCTAGTACACACTGTAAATACACATACACTCACTAGTGCACACTGTAAATACACATACACTCGCTAGTGCACACTGTAAATACACATACACTCGCTAGTACACACTGTAAATACACACACACTCACTAGTACACACTGTAAATACACATACACTCACTAGTGCACACTGTAAATACACATACACTCGCTAGTACACACTGTAAATACACATACACTCGCTAGTGCACACTGTAAATACACATACACTCGCTAGTACACACTGTAAATACACATAAACTCGCTAGTACACACAGTAAATACACATACACTCGCTAGTACACACTGTAAATACACATACACTCGCTAGTACACACTGTAAATACACATACACTCGCTAGTGCACACTGTAAATACACATACACTCGCTAGTACACACTGTAAATACACATACACTCGCTAGTACACACTGTAAATACACACACACTCATTAATGCACACTGTAAATACACATACACTCGCTAGTACACACTGTAAATACACTCACTAGTGTACACTGTAAATACACATACACTCGCTAGTAGACACTGTAAATACACATACACTCGCTAGTAGACACTGTAAATACACATACACTCGCTAGTAGACACTGTAAATACACATACACTCGCTAGTAGACACTGTAAATACACATACACTCGCTAGTACACACTGTAAATACACATACACTCACTAGTGCACACTGTAAATACACATACACTAGCTAGTACACACTGTAAATACACTCACTAGTGTACACTGTAAATACACACACACTCACTAGTACACACTGTATAATAACACACTCGCTAGTGCACACTGTAAATAAAACACACTCGCACTGATCTATATGTAACCCCTACACCAGGTCCTCCTTCGACTCGCTCCCGAGTGGGCCTCGAACCCGGGTCTCCAGCATGAGAGTCGGGCGCTCTAACAAGTAGACTAAAGACTGCAGCCTCTAGCGTATACTGAGATCAGAGGAGTGAGGTTTACCTGCACACCAACTACTGGCTGTTACATATATACATATATTAGTACAGTCTTCTAAACAGAACACACTGTACACTCACTAAAACACTCTCAGCAGTTCAACTAGTGTGACTCGATTAGTTTCTGTCTCTGGCTTGAGTTGATTAAACCTCTTGACACACACACACAGAGAGAGAGAGAGAGAGAGAGAGCAGATATGAACTGAACTGAGTTTGACAAGCTGATGCCACTCGTATTTTACACTGATTGTGTTTCCTTCCTTCTTCTCAGTCAACGACGAGTGAACTCTAAACCCTGTGGATCCTCATTATCTCATGCTGAAGCCCTGGACACACACTCACACACACACACACACACACACACACACACACACACAGTCGTGAGGCAGCTGTAATGAGCCACTGGGGTGGGGTTGGCCAGCACAGATCAGCACTGGAGGATCAGCTGGAGGCCGTCAGTAACGGACAGGAGATCCGCGAGGATTACAGCCCAGAGAGACGGCAGAAACACCCGCGGACACACACTTACACACTCACACACACACATACACTTCGGTTCAGATGCTGGTAAAGGGAAATCTGATGCTTGTAATGTAAATCAGTGAGATCAGCAAACACTCATCATACTCATGCATTTTAATCACAAACTCGACGTCTGGAGAGCGAAAAACACTAAAATACAAAAACATGTGTTAATATTAAAATCTAAAGTGGATATTATAAAGCTGAAGAACCAATTAAAACTGGCAGAAAGTTTCTGACCACAAAACTTGTGTTTAATTAAAGGAAAGGCCGGTCGTGTGAAATACTGCCATACGTCGAGTTTCCCACAAGCCATCTGTCCAGTCTCTCACACACTCACTTCAGCTCGCTTTCAAGGGCACTCACTAGTGTTCATCCAAACCACATCTCGTGCACTACAGCAATCCTGCTCTTCCTCAGTGTTTCTGCCTCGCAGCACTAATATCTCCACACTCTTCCTCAGTGTAACACTTTTATAGATCAATGTAACACTCATGTATACTTGAATATTAATTGTTAACATTTTTATAGGCTATTTATTATCAATGTAACAGTTTTATATATACTTTTATCAATGTAACGTTTATGCTTTTATAGAATGTTGCCAATTATTTATGTATCAATCAATCAATCAATCAATCAACACAAACACTGAACCCCCCAGAGCTGATCTCTGAACAGTCAGATTCGAGGATCAGAGAAAACTGTTGAACAGAGTTAGTGTTTACCAGCATCCAATCAGAACACAGGATCTGAAGCATCTGTTTCACAAAATAACAAAACATCTACAAAACACGCGAAGCTGTGAAGTCTGACATAATCACACTGAATATAAACAGAAAATAAAAACAAGAACAAAAAGCTCATTTCAAAGCGCTAACGATCAAATGCAGAATCTCACAAAGGAAAATCAAACTCATGGAAATGAAAAAAACGAGTTTCTTCGCAAAAGGTTCAGGAGTCAAAGTTTCTTCAGAATCACTTTAATCCCACACACACTCGCTCAACAACACATGAATATTAACGTGTTGCTGAAGTGAACTGCAGCAGCGGTGGATTAGCACAGAGTGTGTGTGTGTGTGTGTGACCCCTATGAAGAGACGTTTGAGCTCTTATGAACAGATTATGATGAATATCGCTCCACTGCACGTCTAGTTGACGAGCTGACAGGATAAAAGATGCCTTTTTAATCACAAGACGCCCAAACGCTGATGACTTTTTAAGTCTGGGATAAATGTGTTCTGCCAACAGCAGATTCAATCATCTGACTAGAGGAGGCCGTGGCTTCAATTATACACACACCTCTGGCAATCACCGAGAGTTTACCCGCTTTCCTTACTTAGTCTCGTTTCCAATTCTCAAATCAAGACGTCTTTAGTAAAGTAGTAAAAGATATATTGTCTTGTTTTCTGGGGAAATAATTCAAAATCAAGTGAGTTGTTGCTTATAAAAAGCTGCCAATGGAGAAATATAATAATATTAGGATGTTCCTGAGGGATGCGAGCGCCTGTGTGACGCGTCTGAAGCCGGACTGAGAACGACTCTGAGATCATCAGCCGGATGTTGGTGTGATTACAGAGTGAATCTGAAGATCGTTCAAGCAAAACGCTTCACTTAAAAAGCCTCTTTACACCACCAGTGTGAGTCCATCTCCACAGGAGCTGCGGCGCTTCATGATGAAGGGAAACACTCTGCAGACGTGTTGTGTATTCATGAAGGACACCGAGCCATTCCTCCTTCCTCAGTCAGTGAACGTGATCAACTCTAATCCATCTCTACACACTCTCGCCGGCCAGATCGAGGCACGTCTGCTCACACTAAACCGACATCGTACGGAGACTTCAGTGTCGAGACATGAGGATATCGCTACACTAAACCAAACCGACTCATCCAGCTCATGATCAAACCAGGGGTGTGTGATGCAGTGTGTGTGTCAGTTGAGCTGAGAGTGTGTGTGCGCTCACCGAGCACCGCGAGCTCGCAGGACGCAGAGATGTTGTGGTGTGTGTTCTGAGCGACGCAGGTGTAGACTCCCGAATCGTCGTCCGTCACGCTGGTGATCAGGAGGTTGCTGCCGCTCAACAGAGAGTATTTCTTTGATCTGAGAGAGAATCACACACACACACACACACACACACGTCAGTCTTTAACAGCGGAAGAGTTCAGTCTGAGAGAGAATGAGAACACAAACTGAAGCGAGTCACTCTGATCTTCTCCATTCAAGCTTTAAAACTTTAATATAGACCATTTCACAAGATGTAAACAACACTGGTCCAGAAGCACTTCCTGTTTCAGTTTTTTAACACTACATAAAAGCTGGGATAAAATACAACCAACAGAACATTTAAAACTGAATCAAAAAGTTAAACAAACATCTTTAAGATGTTGTCTTTACATGTGAAATAAAGAAAACAGTTACAAACTGAAACAGGAAGTGTTTCTGGACCAGTGTTTTAGATTTTAAATTTTTAACCAAAATTTAGATTTTATTTTAATATTAATCAAGTTTACATTTAAGACAGTAAAGACATTTATAATGTTACAAAAGATTCTGTGTCAAACTAATTCTGTTCTTTTGAACTTTATTCATCAGAGAATCCTGAGAAATAAAATGTATGACGGTTTCCACAAACATATGAAGATGTGTTCATCACTAATAATAATAATCATAACTGTGTGTTGATCATCACTGGAGTAATGATGATAAATTCAGGAAATAAATGACACTTTACTGTATATTCAACATAGAGAACAGATGATTTACACTGGAGGAATATTTCACTGTTTTTATGAACACAACACAATTTGTAGTATTTTTGATCAAATAAATAAATATTCACATAGAAAACAGCTATTTTTATGTTTATCAACTCAGCCACAGCAAGAGTAAATATAATGTATTTTATCTGCAATTTGTAGTTGGATTCCTCAGGGTGTGTGTACTGTATGTGTGTGCATGTGTGTTTGAGTGTGCGTGCGTGCGTGTGTGTGTGCTCACCTGCTCTGGACGAGCTCAGTTCCTCTCATCCAGTGGAAGGTCGGGTTTGGGAAGCCGGAGGCGGAACACTCCAGAACTGCGTGTCTGTTCCCTGAAGAGCCGAAACCTTCTGTGGCCTCTGGAGGAACACCAGACCTCTCGCCACTCCAGGCTCTGCTCCACACACACACACACACACACGTTAGATTACATCATGTATGCATCTGATTGTTTATTCTCACTGTGGTCAGGAAGCCTCATCTCTGGAGACGTGTATGAATGTATTCTGGAAAATATGATGTTCTCTTGTTCACTGTTTCTCCAGTAACTGTCTCTTGATTGAGGAACATGTCGATGTTTGTGCAGGAAAAGACACTAGCGGTGCGTGTCCACTACAGTGGCTAACTTTGGCTAATAGACATCACTGTTGCGAGTGTGTTTAATCTGTTTTTTGTTTCCAACACACGGACAATATAATCATCAGAGAGACGCGATTACATTTGGAAATAGACGAGCTTTGTTTCTAAACACCACAAGCAGAGATATCCTGTCAATCTGATAAACTTTTGTAAACCTCGCCTGTAAATCACAATGAACACATCCAAACTGAAATATTCCACACACACACACACACACACACACACTTTCTCTGGTCTAGTCTCTGCAGTCTGTGACCTCTGAACTCTCAGGATAAAGCTGCTGGCATCGAGCACAGTTCTCCTGTACGCCTGCAGGAGCGTTTCCCAGAATGCCCTGTTCCAGTCCGTCTGAGCCGCTGAGAGACGCTTCCATCAGATCCTCCGTTCTGCGATTCGGGAAACAAACCGGTCCCGTTCTGGCCAGAGGGGATTCACTGCTTCTCTTACTTTCCCATCTAACACTCCAGGAACAGCTTCAGTCCATCATCACACACACACACACACACACACACACACACACACCTGAGAGCGATCAATCCCATCAGGTCAATCTCCTCTTCCTCTCGGAGGCCTTGTCCACACTAATACGCATCTTTTCTCTCTGTTTGGTCCTTCAGTCGACACTGAGACAGTGTTTTTATTACTGAAAATCAGAGCTTTTTGAAACGCTCTCCAAAGTGGACACATTCGAAAACTGTGTTTTCACATTGTAGTGTGGACTGATTTAAAACCAAGGTATTTAAAACCGATGACATAAGTTTAGTCATGTGACACATTGTACCAATATATATTCATGTTTATACTGGTATTGTGCCTGTTATGTGCGATTTACTTTCACACAGTCCTGCTAAGATGACAGAATCACATTTACTGTTGTGCGGTAAAACACGAGGGACACCTCATTCATTTAGCAGAAGCTTTTATCCAAAGAAACTTTAGAAATGTCCAAACAAAACCTATCCTGAATGACAGACGGGACGACATTCATGAGATACAGCTGAAATTAGAGATAGAGTTGGACTCATTAAATCAAATATGTAGTTGCTATAATCATGTCAACAGTTTAAGTAACTCTCTCAGCAGGGTTCAGCTGAGACTGGCAGCAGAAAACACATTTACTCTCAATGCAAGAAATGGAGTTTGTGCATTAACAAGCATTTTCATGCATGTGTTTAAAAAAAAAATCAGGTGTGACAGGATTTCTCCAGATTTCTAGTCTTGTTTAGGGAGAGCATTAGTAGAAAATAAAGGAGACTGGGATCATTAGCAGGACGCTGAGGTCACTGACTCAAACACGACTAACGAGTCATTGATTCTAGTACATTGATCAACGCAAATGTCAGAGCTGCAGAAATCATTTATGGAAAATGACTGATATTTATGAGATAAGCTTTCGCAACACTTTCATTTGTTATCGGAAGCATTTCATTCACTGGGTGAAACACGATTTGTTCAAATATAAACTGTAAAATCACTATATTGCCAAATGTTTTGGGATGTCTGCCTTTACATGCACATGAACTTTAATAACATCCCATTCCTGATCCGTGGGGTTTAATATGGAGTTGCTCCACTTTTGCAGCTACAACAGCTACAACTCTTCTGGGAAGGCTTTCGACAAAGTTTAGGATTGTGTTTATGGGAATATTTGCGCATTAGTGAGGTTCGGCACTGATGTTGGACGAGAAGCACTCAGTCTCCGCTGTAACTCATCTCAAAGCTGTTTGCAACATCTTCACAGGCTGTTTACTGCATCCCACGCTTTACACCCCTGCATCCCACGCTTTACACAACTGCATCCCAAACTTTACACCACTGCATCCCACTCTTTACACCACTGCACCCAACGCTTTACACCACTGCATCCCACACTTTACTCCACTGCATCCCACACTTTACTCCACTGCATCCCACACTTTACACCACTGCATCCCACACTTTACTCCACTGCATCCCACACTTTACACCACTGCATCCCACTCCTTACACCACTGCACCCAACGCTTTACACCACTGCACCCCATACTTTACACCACTGCATCCCACACTTTACACCACTGCATCCCACACTTTACCCCACTGCATCCCACTCTTTACACCACTGCACCCAACGCTTTACACCACTGCATCCCACACTTTACCCCACTGCATCCCACTCTTTACACCACTGCATCCCACGCTTTACACCACTGCATCCCATGCTTTGCACCACTGCATCCCAAGCTTTACACCACTGCATCCCACGTTTTACACCCCTGCATCCCACACTTTACACCACTGCATCCCACGCTTTACACCACTGCATCCCACAATTTACACCCCTGCATCCCACTCTTTACACCACTGCATCCCACACTTTACCCCACTGCATCCCACGCTTTACACCACTGCATCCCACACTTTACACCCCTGCATCCCACTCTTTACACCACTGCATCCCACGTTTTACACCAATGCATCCCACACTTTACACCCCTGCATCCCACACTTTACACCCCTGCATCCCACTCTTTACACCACTGCATCCCACACTTTACCCCACTGCATCCCACTCTTTACCCCACTGCATCCCACACTTTACCCCACTGCATCCCACTCTTTACACCACTGCATCCCACACTTTACCCCACTGCATCCCACACTTTACCCCACTGCATCCCACTCTTTACCCCACTGCATCCCACACTTTACCCCACTGCATCCCACACTTTACACCACTGCATCCCACGCTTTACACCACTGCATCCCACAATTTACACCCCTGCATCCCACTCTTTACACCACTGCATCCCACACTTTACCCCACTGCATCCCACGCTTTACACCACTGCATCCCACACTTTACACCCCTGCATCCCACTCTTTACACCACTGCATCCCACGTTTTACACCACTGCATCCCACACTTTACACCCCTGCATCCCACTCTTTACACCACTGCATCCCACACTTTACCCCACTGCATCCCACTCTTTACCCCACTGCATCCCACACTTTACCCCACTGCATCCCACTCTTTACACCACTGCATCCCACACTTTACACCACTGCATCCCACACTTTACACCACTGCATCCCACTCTTTACACCACTGCATCCCACACTTTACACCACTGCATCCCACGCTTTACACAACTCCATCCCACACTTTACACCACTGTATCCCACACTTTACACCACTGCATCCCACGCTTTACACAACTGCATCCCACACTTTACACCACTGCATCCCACACTTTACCCCACTGCACCCCACGCTTTACACCCCTGCATCCCACGCTTTACACCACTGTATCCCACACTTTACACCACTGCATTCCACACTTTACACCACTGCATCCCACACTTTACACCACTGCATCCCACGCTTTACACAACTGCATCCCACACTTTACACCACTGCATCCCACACTTTACACCACTGCATCCCACACTTTACCCCACTGCATCCCACTCTTTACCCCACTGCATCCCACACTTTACCCCACTGCATCCCACTCTTTACACCACTGCATCCCACACTTTACACCACTGCATCCCACACTTTACACCACTGCATCCCACTCTTTACACCACTGCATCCCACACTTTACACCACTGCATCCCACGCTTTACACAACTCCATCCCACACTTTACACCACTGTATCCCACACTTTACACCACTGCATCCCACGCTTTACACAACTGCATCCCACACTTTACACCACTGCATCCCACACTTTACCCCACTGCACCCCACGCTTTACACCCCTGCATCCCACGCTTTACACCACTGTATCCCACACTTTACACCACTGCATTCCACACTTTACACCACTGCATCCCACACTTTACACCACTGCATCCCACGCTTTACACAACTGCATCCCACACTTTACACCACTGCATCCCACACTTTACACCACTGCATCCCACACTTTACACCACTTTACACCACTGCATCCCACACTTTACACCACTGCATCCCACGCTTTACACAACTGCATCCCACACTTTACACCACTGAATCCCACACTTTACACCACTGCATCCCACACTTTACACCACTGCATCCCACGCTTTACACAACTGCATCCCACACTTTACACCACTGCATCCCACTCTTTACACCACTGCATCCCACACTTTACCCCACTGCATCCCACACTTTACCCCACTGCATCCCACGCTCTACAATTAATACTAACACTTTTCTATTTTATATGTTTTGTTTTTCAGAGAAAAAAACTTGCTGTGTGTACTGTGCTAGACTAACTGAGACTTGTTAAAGCACTTGTATACAGTTGCCCTCTTGTTGGTCTGATTGATTCTATTGTTCTCCTCATCTTTAAGGTGCTTGGGATAAAAGTATCTGCTAAATGATTAAATGTAAATGATCCATCAAGACTAACCTGGTAGGACTCTCAGGTCGGCATCTGTGCCGGTGCGGGAGCTTCCTGGATTCTCCGCCAGGCATCGGTATGTGGCCGAGTCGGGTGGCTGAACCCTGCTAACCTGCAGCGACCCCGAGGGCAGGATGACCACTCTGCTCTCGGGGTCAAAGGTCAAGGGCAGGTCCTCCCGGTTCTTCTGCCAGCGCACCACAGGCATGGGCTCCCCGGTGACCTCACACCGCAGAAGAGCAGTGTCACCCAGGTGTGTGGAGACCGACTCTGTGGGGACGACCACTCGCAGAGGACCTGAGGGAGAACAGCAGAGACACAAGAAGTGAGTGAGTGAATGTTTGTATATATGTGAGAGTGTGTGTGTGAGTGTGTGTGTGTTTGAGTGAGTGAGTGAGCATGTGTGTGTGTGAATGTGTGTATGCGAGAGTGTGTATGTGTGTACACAAATAAATTCACTTGCATTTGCTTGCTTCATTCCATTCTGATGTCAAAAAAGTTATTGTTACAGTTTTAATTTTATTTTGTTACAATTTGAAGACTTTTTCTAGCAGCAAATAAATAAATAAATACATATATAGTTGACAATGAATTTATTCTGTTTTAGGTCATTTCTATAGCTATGTTTTTTTTATTTCCAGAATGCACGTTATGATGCAAACCCTGTAATATATTATTTTTCTTTACTTCTGCGAACTGTATATGAAGCTGGATCATCTTTAGATGTGGACTCAAGCTCAGAAAAGCAGCTTCACAACTGAACTATGACCTCAAGTAACCAAAAAACATCATGATCTCAAACATGAACTTATTTACATATGAACGCCCACTTTTAAACATCAACACTTGTCTTGAATATTCAGTAACATTATCGATTTCACTGCACTGACACAATCAGATGAGAACAAAACTTCAACTGAAATACAGGCCACTTCTGAGTAAAAATAATTTATAAATAACAACAATTTGCACAGAAATCTGTGTTACTGTGTTACATAAGCGGTTGAAGTCTCAGAGGACGGAAGATCTTGCTAATAACTTTTGTGACTGTGTGTTTATGTGGTTTGAGCCCTGCATTACACAAACTCACAAGGGAACCACAATTATTTCTCAGCTTTTTGCCAACAAACTGTGTTGCCGGAGTCCTGCATCTTATCGCAGTGGTTATTGTCAACATCATTCCCTTAACTGCCTCCCAATTACACTCAGCGTGTGTGTGTGTTAACTGAATAGCCTCAGGCCACACACACACACACACACACACACACACAGCCGTATATAACCTCTGATTATCAACATCAGAACATAAACGAGGTCAAACAAGGGAATGTGAAACAGATTGAGGCTAATATATAAATATGATTATCACTTACAGTCAAATCAAGAGATCTAAAAAATGAAAGAGACGATTGGAACGACATTCTTTCATCATTTACTCACACTCGGGTCTTTCTTCTGCTCATACCGTTCACATGTTTGGGGAGAGAGAGATTTTATCTTACTGTATGAAAGAAATTAACATTTTTATTCATCAAGGACACATTACATTGATACAAGTGGCAGGAAAGATCTTTATAACATTACAGAAGTTTCTATTTCTGTGCATCAGAGTTTCTATTCATCAAAGAATCCTGAAATGTAAAATGTATGAAGGTTTCCACATAAATCTGAAGCAGCTCAACCGTTTTCAACACTGATGATAGTCATAAATGTTTCATATCAGAGTGATTTCTGAAGGATCATGTGACACTGAAGACTGCAGTAGTGATGCTGAAAACTCAGCTTTGATCACAGGAATGATTTACACTTTACTATATATTCATATAGAAACTACCTGATTAACATTGGAATAAAATGTCACTGTTTTTACTGTCTTTTTTATCAAATAAATATACAAATACTAAATACTCTCTCTCTCTCTCTCTCACACACACACACACACACACACACACACACACACACACACACACACACAGACAGACATACACACAGAACATCAAAAACTTCTTTTGACTTCAGCAACACAAAAGAGTTTATTAAAACAATGAAGCAGAAGCAGAGAGAACTGGAGGTGCTGGGAGCGACTCATAATCTCATACGCATGTTATGAATGTGCTGAATATGAGCGTTTCCTGCGCTGATGAGGGACACGTTGTGGCCTGTGATTACAGAACTTCATTATCTGCTCTCATTAAGAGGGTGTTCATATGCAAATTAATGGAAAGAGCGTTTAAATCTAATTAACAGAGAGAGAGAGAGAAAGAAATGAGGAGCACGGCAGAGGAATTATTCAGCTCCTGCATTCCCAAAATAGAGGAATAACACAGGAGTGTGTGTGTGTGTGTGTGTGTGTGTGTGAGTAGAGAGAGAGAACTAAAGTAGAGAGAGAGAGATAATGAGTGAGGAAACTGAATCGACTCCTACAGTCGTCCCTCATGCTGAAGGTGCTGTAAATCATTTCAGTTGTTTCACTACCTTCATTCTCACAGCTTTTCTCACTTCAGGAAAATAAAAGAGTTCTGATCAAACTAAACCTTAATGTTCAGGATGATTGACAGGAAAAGAGTGTTTCTGATTGGCTCCGTAAGCACAGGCCCGTCCCACTGGACACTCCTGTGCTGCTCAAACGTAGAAAATGAAAAAATAAATAGCTAAATAATAATAATAATATTAATAATATTAATAAATAAATACAAAATGTACCATTAAATTGTAATTAAAATAATAATACAAAAATTAAATTAAAAAAAAACAATAATATATATAAAAAAATGAATAAAATAAAAAACAAATGAAAAACTAGATCCTCCTGCTGAATGGAGACAGAAGCGATTAGAGGAAGAGGACAATGATGAAGGCTAACAGCAGAGATAGATGACTAAACTAATCTCTTCCTCATGAATTTCACCTGGAATCATTTGTCATGAATTAGACAGATCAATGCAGTGAAAGAGCGACCAAACCAGCACTGACTGATCCTCTCACCCACCAGCTTGTTCCCTCGTTCCCCACATCACGTGTCCAGCAACACGTCTATCTTGCATCACTAAAGCGTCACGCGACACGTGTTCAGCAACACGCACCACGTTCAGCAATATGTCTAGCACGCATCACTAGGCATTAAGTGTTCAGCAACATGTCTAACACGCATCAATAAAGCATCACGTGACACATGTTCAGCAAAATGTCTAACACGCATCAATAAAGCATCATGCGACACGTGTTCAGCAACATGTCTAACACATGTCACTAAAGCGTCACGCAACACATGTTCAGCAACACGCCTAACACGCATCAATAAGCGTCACGCAACACGTGTTCAGCAACACTTCTAACACACGTCACTAAAGCGTCATGCAACATGTGTTCAGCAACACGCCTAACACGCATCAATAAAGCGTCACGCGACATGTGTTCAGCAACATGTCTAACACGCATCAGTAAAGCATCACATGTTCAGCAACGTCTAACATGCATCACTAAAGCATCACGTGACACGTGTTCAGCAACAAGTCTAACACGCATCAATAAAGCGTCGCAGCGAACACGTCACTAAAGCGTCACGTGACAGTGTTCAGCAACATGTCTAACACACGTCACTAAAGCGTCACGCGACACATGTTCAGCAACACGTCTTTAACACGACACACTAAAGCGTCATGCGACATGTGTTCAGCAACACGTCTAACACGCATCAATAAAGCGTCACGCGAACACATGTTCAGTAACACGTCTAACACACATCACTAAAGCGTCATGTGACATGTTCAGCAACATGTCTAACACGCATCAGAAAGCGTCATGTGACATGTTCAGCAACACGTCTAACACACATCAATAAAGCGTCATGTGACATGTTCAGCAACATGTCTAACACGCATCAATAAAGCGTCATGCGACACGTGTTCAGCAACATGTCTAACACACGTCACTAAAGCGTCATGTAACATGTGTTCAGCAACATGTCTAACACGCATCAATAAAGCGTCACGTGAACACATGTTCAGCAACACGTCTAACACACATCAATAAAGCGTCATGTGACACGTGTTCAGCAACATGTCTAACACGCATCAATAAAGCGTCATGCGACACGTGTTCAGCAACATGTCTAACACACGTCACTAAAGCGTCATGCAACATGTGTTCAGCAACACGCTGAACACGCATCAATAAGCTCACGTGACACGTGTTCAGCAACACTTCTAACACACGTCACTAAAGCGTCATGCAACATGTGTTCAGCAACACGCCTAACACGCATCAATAAAGCGTCACGCGACACGTGTTCAGCAACACGTTTAACACACATCAGTAAAGCGTCATGTGACATGTTCAGCAACACGTCTAACACGCATCACTAAAGCATCACGTGCACACGTGTTCAGCAACACGTCTAACACACATCAATAAAGCGTCATGTGACATGTGTTCAGCAACATGTCTAACACGCATCAGTAAAGTCATCACATGTTCAGCAACGTCTAACATGCATCACTAAAGCATCATGTGACACGTGTTCAGCAACACGTCTAACACGCATCAATAAAGCGTCATGCAACATGTGTTCAGCAACATGTCAAACGCATATACTAAACACGTGAACATGTTCAGCAACAGTCAACACGCGTCACTAAAGCGTACGACACGTGTTCAGCAACATGTCTAACACACGTCACTAAAGCGTCACGCGACACGTGTTCAGCAACACGTCTAACACACATCACTAAAGCGTCATGCGACATGTGTTCAGCAACACGTCTAACACGCATCAATAAAGCGTCACGTGACACATGTTCAGCAACATGTCTAACACACATCACTAAAGCGTCATGTGACATGTTCAGCAACATGTCTAACACACATCAATAAAGCGTCATGTGACATGTTCAGCAACATGTCTAACACGCATCAATAAAGCGTCATGTGACATGTTCAGCAACATGTCTAACACGCAACAATAAAGCATCATGCGACACGTGTTCAGCAACATGTCTAACACACGTCACTAAAGCGTCATGCAACATGTGTTCAGCAACACGTCTAACACGCATCAATAAAGCGTCATGTGACAGTGTTCAGCAACATGTCAAACACACATCACTAAAGCGTCACGCGACACGTGTTCAGCAACACGTCTAACACACATCACTAAAGCGTCACACGACTCATCTGATACGCATCACTAAACACAAACGTAACATCACAATGTCACAAACACGGAGTCACCGCTGAGCGGCACCTCAAAGACATTCACATTCAGAGCTCATCCGTCGAGTGTTTGATCTGTCTCTGCACTTCAATTACAAGCACAGAATAACCCAAATATTTAAATATGCTAAAAATATTTGCATTTCACTTTGAAAACCCGTTTCAGGGAAATACAGACGAGGCAATTATCGTCAGGAAGGTCGTGCCGGCGGCACAAAGTCAAACAAACGGCACTCTCTGTATGACTGTTAACAATGATTTCTACATTTATCCACCGTGATTACGCCAGTATTTTATCCATCGACACAAAGGCCAAGACCTCACAGACTAATTAAGATGCAATCTAACGACCCACAATGCTTTGCTCTCCGCCGGCCCACCTGCTCACATGCCCGTCATCTCAGCGTCTCTGCTAATCACAGGGCTTTTCTCTGTTGTCATTGCTCTGCTAATTGGCCGCGTGGACGGGTCGTAATCTGTCAGTCAGTGGTTACGCTCATTAGCGAGCCGCTGTATGCTAACTAATTTAGAAGTCAACAACCCACTGAAGGCAATCAAAGAATCTGTCGATTCAGATGGACGATGGGCTGTTAAAACTAGACAAATGCCTCTGGAGTTTGTAAAAGTGCCTCTATTATACTGTTTTAAAGGCTCCTCGTGTTGTTTTCATCTCCTAGAACAGGTTCACATGCTTTTAAGGTCAGAAACACTTTATTTCCTCATGATCTCCACTGTAGATCAGCTCTTCCTCTCAGTGTCTGAGACGCCTCCATCAAAGACTCAGCCTCTCTAAGCCCCGCCTCTCTGAGACGATGCTCTGCTCTGATTGGTCAGATACCCCAGTCTGCTGTGATTGGTCAGAAATCAAACATTTATTATCATAACTAAATCTGACAGTCATAATTATGATATATAAAAAGTCAAAATTGACTTAAGACATAAAAAAGTTCAAACTGACTCAAAATAGCGACAAAAAGTTGAAATGACATTGAAGTCAAAATATTGAGTAAAATTTGAGTAAAATCGAAAATTGGAGTAAAAAATCTGACACAAGTCATAGCTATGATATAAAAAGTAAAAAATTTGACTCAAAATTATTATAGTCAAAATTCTTCTGACTGAAGACGTAAAAAGTCAAAATGTTGAAACTATGACACTAAGTTATAATAAGACATAATTTAAGACATAATTACGAATGATATAAAAAGATAAAACTGCTTTAAAAAGCCAGAATTATGACATAAAATGTTGACTTAATTCAATTGATGGCATTACATTTTTTGGCATAAAATTGACTTGAAAGATCATATATGACATTAAAATATAATTACAACTTTGTCATATTTTTAACATTTAATCCTAATTATGACTCTTTAATCATAATTATGCCTTATCATATCATAATTATCCATCGGTCTGACTACTTTGAGAGATACACACTGACATGCTCACTCCGAGCTCAAATGGAGAGGTGTGTAAAGATGTGATTTGGACCTGATCTACGGGTTTCACGTGTTCGGTCTGAAAAGTAAAGAAATCATACTGTACATCATGTTGAAGGATTAAGGTTAAATTAAGGTTTCATTAAAAACCTCGACTGAAGAAAAGAAAGACATGGACATCTTGGATGACATGGGGTGAGTAAATTATCAGCAAAAGTTTTTTGAAAAGTGAACTAATCCTTTAAAAGCAATACTACAGCAAACCTCAACCACTTGCTTGCTTGTTTCGTTCTCATAAAACTCACTTTTTTAGATTTGCTTATATGATTTTGTAGTGAACTAGTATATTGTATATCTTGTATATTGATTGTTTTAATGTTTTTATCTCTCTTGTTATTTATGCTTTTACCTTTTCTGTGTAAAGCGCTTTGAGAATAATACTTAAAATAAAACTATAGTATCATAAATAATGAATTAAATGGAACAATAAGGCATGAAGATATTCCGATGCTGTAAACATTAACATCATGATGTTCTGAAAGCCGCTTTGAAATCGTGCGCATTGTGAAAAACTCTTCCGACTCTGTTCAATAAATCATGTCCAGAAAATCAGATCTGTCGTTGGAAATGAATCAAAAGTTGTGCATTCGGCGGATGGTAAAGTCTTAACGGAGGAGCAGAGGCTCATTACTGCGACAGAAACATCCTCTGATACGAGATCGGAACACTGTAATGATGTTCAGAGCGATGGAAACATCCGTCCAGAACACAACTGGGTCACGAGTGTGTTCATGACGTCCAGAGGACCAGCGCTCCACTTCTGCGAGAACACTCTCGTCAAGCGCAGCGGGTCTGCATGTCAAAGCACTGCGATTGGGCCCAACACACACACACACACACACACACACACACTGCAGGATAGTGATGCATTATCATACGAGTCTCTTCAGAAAGTCTGACTGCAAATAATCAAGCGTTCATGCGTGTGCAGATCCGGCCGTAACGATCAGCGTCTCGACTGTCTTTAGTGACGTTCATAAATATATTAGAACGCATTTCACTCTTGAAAACATGAACAGAGTTACGCATGAAGTGATCTAACATGACTTTACCACGAGACCAAAGCATTGCTCTCTCTCTGTATACTATATCTTCTGGAAAATACATTTATTTTCTCTTTCACTCACACACACATTTTATTCTTTGCACTACATTTTGTTTATGATCATGCACACACACACACACACACACACACACACACACACACACACTAATACTGATGTTAAAATAAAATGACAAAAAATTGTTATGTGTTTGTAGAGCAAAAGCTTCTAGACAAAAGAGTGTAATTTTGAAAAGGAAAAGAGTGTTTATGAAGAGCAGTTCATCATCATCATTTATTCATATTTAGTTATGCTATATGCTAGTTTTAGTGTACGTTTATTCAAGTCAAATTAATATATTTAGTTTTGAAAACATTTCAGAGTAATATTGGTGCTGTTTAGTTAAAAAATAATAAGTATTCTTCCTAAATTTAGACTGTTTTGAGCAGTCATATTACTTATTCTCATATTTTATGTTCTAATAAATTTCATCCAATTATATATTTTAACATAAAAAATATCATTTTTAAGCTTAAACTGAGATTATAAGATTAATACTGCTGCCACACTGAATGCTCACATCATAATGAAACCACAGATATGAAGAATCTCGCTCGCCCTGGACAGTGAAGCACAGACACACACACACACACACACACACACACACACACACACACTGATGCTTGAGGAGAGCAGTGAGAGACGCTGCAGGTCAACATGCTGTGAGGATCAAAGCCAGATCTGTGGAAACACACACACTCCTTTCAGTGTGAATCCAGACAGCGTCATCGGCACACACACACACACACATGCACACACACACACACACACACACATATGCACACACACACAGCGATGTGGAAAAGAGAATAAGGAATAAGAGCGTAATTACTCCCAGCTCGTGCCGGATACAAGCCTCACACACTCCATCACACACACTCCTTCATCACACACTCACAGCCTCACACACTCCTTCATCACACACTCTCCTTTATCTCAGAAGCTCAGAGAAGTCCAGCGGCAATCCGGTCCACCTGAGAAATAAGTCCATTCCTGACATTAAAATATTCTATCTATCTGAGATGAACAGATCCACTGATTGGCTGTGAGTAAACACACACACACACACACACACAGCTGATGGTGACGGAGTGTGTGTTCCAGGGTTTATTCCAGGCGCACCACAGGGCCATTAGAGCACCAGTAATATAATATATCTGAAATAAACCTCAGACTAACGTCATTTGTTCATTTCACTGCTCGGCTTCTAAAAGGCAATAACAAGTTTCCCCACAGACGGGACATTCACACACACACACACACACACACACACACACACACACACACACACACACACACACACACACCGCTGTGTGTTTTTGCAGAGACCTTTTACTTTAACTGTATCCAGCCAGTGTTTTCCTTCATTTGACATGTCCTCGTTTGCAGTGATGCTCATTAGCCCATTAAAACCACATCATCTGCCCTGGTTAATGAGCGTTAACCAGCACTGACGAGTCCAGCGTAAACTCACGCGGGTCACATGACCGATCGCCGGCCCGACCTCCTGACCTCCACGTGTTCATTAAACGCTCATTTCATTTCACAGATTTATCGCCCGCGCTTTGCTTAGGAAGCGACCGGGGACCTTTTGTGATGATAACTGGATTACAGCGCCGTAGGTGGAGCGCCACACGCGTGTAATCTGATTTAGCTGAGCCGAACGAGGCGCTCGTCCTCGTAAAGCACCTCGAGGTCAAGGTCACGACCTCATGCTGGCTTCTGTCATCTCGTACGCTGGTGTCTGGAACACAGCAGCGCTTCTGGGTAACACTGTTCCTTCATTAATGAACAATACACCACGACAAACCAGCAACATTAGCATTAGCTGACACCAAACTCTGTTAGTAAGAGCGCTCCAATGAATGTGACATTCACTATCAGCTAATCGATGGATATACTATTAGCTATGAAGACTACTAACTACAGGTTCAAAATTAATATCAATAATGCATAATGGATAAGGCAATGGTAACCCATTAGTGATGCATTACATGTGACAACATCCTTCTAAAGAACTATTCATAATTTAGATCCGTATCTAAAGTGAAAAGCTCAACACTGCATGAGACGTGTGAAATTAGCATAGACTGTGCCTTGAAAGATTTTTTAACTCTTCATATCTCGTGCAGTGTCCTCTCAAGTAAACAGATCTTCCTTTAAGAATTTCTAGACATGTTAATAACTGGAAAACAGTCAGGACCTAATCAATCAAAAACAGCCAATCAGAAGAGCTTGTGGGCGGAGTCTCTCTGTAACTGCACTCGCAACCAAATCAATCAGGAAAAGCCAATCAGAAGAGCTTGTGGGCGGAATCTCTCTGTAACTGCACTCGCAACCAAATCAATCAGGAAAAGCCAATCAGAAGAGCTTGTGGGCGGAGTCTCTCTGTAACTGCACTCGCAACCAAATCAATCAGGAAAAGCCAATCAGAAGAGCTTGTGGGCGGAGTCTCTCTGTAACTGCACTCGCAACCAAATCAATCAGGAAAAGCCAATCAGAAGAGCTTGTGGGCGGAGTCTCTCTGTAACTGCACTCGCAACCAAATCAATCAGGAAAAGCCAATCAGAAGAGCTTGTGGGCGGAGTCTCTCTGTAACTGCACTCGCAACCAAATCAATCAGGAAAAGCCAATCAGAAGAGCTTGTGGGCGGAGTCTCTCTGTAACTGCACTCAGCAACCAAATCAATCAGGAAAAGCCAATCAGAAGAGCTTGTGGGCGGAGTCTCTCTGTAACTGCACTCGCAACTAGGGCTGTCAACTTTCAGTCGTTCAGTCGACTAATCAGTCGATGCCGTCTTGGTCGACTGAAATTCTTATTGGTTGACCAGTCGCATTTTTTATTTTTTTTTGCCAATAGAAATACATTTTCAATGATTTACTCCCTGATATTTATTCCTTTATAAAGCAGTTATTTATTACTGTATTCTAAAATATAATTAGCCTATGTTTTATCCCCAACTTTAAATGCTTTTAGGCTATTTCTTGTAACTGCGCCACAGTTTAGCGCACACACATAACACACTCGGAACCGCACCTACTGGCTGCGCTGCTGCTCGCGCTCAGTAAGGGATGTACTGGTAGGTGGTTTTGCTGTATTCATTCAGTTCACGCTACTTTAGTCGACAGAATGTCCAAGAAATCTAAATCTTTTGTCTGGCTACATGTTTGTGGAGGTAGGCGACGGTGGCGACGCGTTGCTCCATTATGAGCGCGCACATCGCGTGCCTATTTGAAATCAAACTTGAGCGCGCAAAAGACGTGAGCAGCTCTTTTAACGGCTTTATCATACTGACTCAATAGATTGTTTTCTTAATAGGTTTTTATCTGTACACTTGACTCATTTGAAAGTAGCCTAAATAATGTAACAAAACGAAATTAAACTTATATGCTATCTTACAACACAGCCTAGATTTCAGATAGTTTTTTAGGCTATTTTGTCTGTTGTTTTAAGACGCCTAACAGATCGGCTGGACAAAAGTTAACCCATAGCTTTGTAAGTAAAGAAGAATACAGCCTGTATAAACGAGAGCTTTTGTTAGGATTTTTCATTATGTGGCAGATAGCAGTTATATTATTTTGTAGCGTGTGGTGTGATCAGGTGCGCGATTGTGACCGTCACTATAGACCAAGGACAGAGCTCCTCACTTGCAGTTAAACAAATCACTTAATTTTCAAAGAATTGTATTATTATTATAGTTTTATTTATTTTCGATGTTTTTTCGTTGTTGTTTTATAAATGCTCTATGACAATTGTTTAAAAAATGTTCAATCAAAACATCCGTTTTTTTTTTTTTTTTAGTCGACTAATCGTCGCGCAGGACAAGACCTTGGTCGACTAAGGATTTCTTTGGTTGATTACAGCCCTACTCGCAGACCAAATCAATCAGGAAAAGCCAATCAGAAGAGCTTGTGGGCGGAATCTCTCTGTAACTGCACTCACAACCAAATCAATAGGAAAAGCCAATCAGAAGAGCTTGTGGCGGAGTCTCTCTGTAACTGCACTCACAACCAAATCAATCAGGAAAAGCCAATCAGAAGAGCTTGTGGGCGGAGTCTCTCTGTAACTGCACTCACAACCAAATCAATCAGGAAAAGCCAATCAGAAGAGCTTGTGGGCGGAGTCTCTCTGTAACTGCACTCACAACCAAATCAATCAGGAAACAGCCAATCAGAAGAGCTTGTGGGCGGAGTCTCTCTGTAACTGACAGCCATCACAAAGTGCGGCAGTTTGCAACTGCATTACAACCAAATTAATCACAAACAACTGCCAATGATAAGAGCATGTGGGCGGAAGTCTCTGTGTAAATGCACTCGCAACCAAATCAATCACAAACAACTGCCAATCAGAAGAGCATGTGGGCGGAGATCTCTGTGTAAATGCACTTACAACTAAATCAATCACGAACAGCCAATCAGAAAAGCGTGTGGGCGGAGTCTCTCTGTAACTGCACTCATAACCAAGTTCAATCAACAAACAGCCAATCAGAAGAGCATGTGGGTCGGAGTCTCTCTGTGTAACTGCATTTGGCAACCAAATCAATCATGAACAGCCAATCAGAAGAGCATGTGGGCGGAGTCTCTGTGTAAATGCACTCGCAACCAAATCTTGGTGATTTTCTCCAGAAACGTTTACTTGTTTTAATCTATGAAAAAGTCTTAGTATGTCATGCAATGATGCTCTTGATTGGTGGAATAGACTTTAGACATTGAGATGAACGTGAGACATTTTCAGAGCTGAACTAAAACGTTTTTTTTTTTTTTTTTTTACTCAAGCGTGAGTTTGTAAAGACACCAGAGTGAAGGAATCATCACAGATCATTTATGTGTTAGTGAATAACCGTCCACTCTTCTCCAGCACAGTTCAGTGCCTCGCATGAAAACTCTTTGACTTTCACACACTGCTCTTTCTGAGGACAGTGTCCTTCACTACAGACGCCTCTCACCACAGATCCTCCACTCTACAGATCAGTGTAGTGTGTGTGTGTTCAGAGCGTCTGGAAAACTGCCGCTTCAGAGGAACTGAGGAAAGGTTACTGATGCCACTCAACTATAATGGCCCACAATGCACTGCAATCATAACACTGTTTGGAGTCTGAGAGTCTGTGGGGAGGCTGGAGTCGCTTGTGTGTGTGTGTGTGTGTGTGCGTTTGAAAGCATGAACGAGTGAAACTGAGAAACGGCACAAATGTTCCTCTAAAGAATACAAAGCTCTAGCTGTTAAATCAGCTTTATTTTTTTATTTTTTTTAACTCTCTCTCTCGCTCTCTCTCTCTCACACACACACCCTCACATACCCTTGCATTGGGGAAGATAATGTAATGACATTACATATTCACACACAGCTTCATTATCACAGCATTAACCTCCTGCAGAAGGTCCTGTGTGTCCGTCAAAGCGATTACAGGCTCTTCTCTTTCACACACACACACACACACACACACACACACACACACACACACACACACACACACACACACACACACACACACACACTGAAGGTGCTCTCCTTCAGGTCAGCTGCACACTTCAGATTCCAGCATTCTTTAATATTCACACACACAAATCAAGTGCAGCTTCATCACATTCCACATCATACAGGAAATCTGTGTTTATGACTGGATCTGAATGAACTGAATGAAGGGCTGTCTGAAGGTGTGTGTGTGTGTGTGTGTAAGAGAGAGAGTGATTGATTGTGAGCATGTGTGTGTGTGTGTGAGAGTGTGTACCGGAGACGGTGACTCGTGCGGTGCGGCTGACGATGGCCCCGACCCCCTCCAGCGTGGCCAGGCACTGGTATCGAGCCCTCGTCGGGCCGGTGGTGCCGCGAGTGAAGCACGTTCTGGACGATCAGCGAGCCGTTGGGCATCTGGAGTCTCCGCTCGTCCACCACAGCGCTCAACAACACCCCGTCCTTCCTCCACCGCCAGCGCCGGGCACGCCCGGTCCGACATCGCCTCGCAGTCCAGCTGCAGGACTCCACCGCGCACCGTCACCGAGTCCTGAGGCTCCCGGACGAACCGCAGCTCAGCGAACGGAGGATCCGCACCTGAGGACAACACAACCAGGAGATCAGAGGTTTATACACTTCAGATCACTTCACTGTCATAATCAGAAGAAATTATACAATCTTCATAAAACATGAGACTCACATTCTGAATAAAACCTCTTAAAGCAGAAAACTAAAAAATGAAAACTAGAGGTTTGTCGCATTTCGTGGAAAGAAAGCACTATTGCAAACAGAAAGGCCTTAACACTTTTACGACTCCTCAGAAGAAAACAAACACAACCCGAGGTATTTATTTGATACAGCGGCAAAATGAACAAGAAATAAAGTTTCTACTTCTGAAGTGTCCAAGCAGCACAGCAGTAATGACTTCTTTACTCACTGATAATATCAGAGAGAAAATGATAACTATGCAACTGTCTACTACAGTACCGCATCAGGGAGTGCACTGAAGTGTCCCTGAGAGAGAGAGTGTGTGTGTGTGTGTGTATCAGGATGCTTGACCCTCGCAGCGACGGCATGAAGCGCATCAGTCGCCGGTAATTCAAATGCTAATTCGACCCCGCTGAGAAGCACCTCATCCTATCCGTGTCTTGTCTTGTGTGTGAGGAGACGATACTTCAGCGCTCAGCGTGACAAACCCGCCGTCACCACACGCATCCATCGCCATTCACACACACACATCCATCGACATTCACACACACCACTTACGCAATATCCGGGTTCATGAGAGACATGCTTCTGTGTTCAAGAGCAGAAATGAGTTTCTAAAAGCTTAACTTGACTGAAAAAAAATACAAAACGTCAGAACGTGTGTGTGTGTGTGTGTGTATGAAGCGAAGGACTTCAGCTCCGTTTAATTGCACAGATTTCCCCCAAAATCACAACAGAAAATCAGAAATCGAGAGAAGACAATCGCTTCAGTGTCAATCAGCCCTCACTGAGTGAGTGTGTGTGCCGGTGTGAGTGAGTGTGTGTGTGTGCCGGTGTGAGAGAGAGAGAGATTTTCCCCAACATCACAGCAGAAAATGCTCAGAAACAGAGAGAAGACGAATGAATAGTGAGCGCTTCAGTGTCGATCAGCCGTCATTGTGTGTGTGCTAGTGTGTATGAGTGTGTGAGATTCTCCTCGCCTCCATCTCTCTTCCATATGGAACAGCGTTTAGAGATGGAAACGGTGAAGACAAAAGGAGAGACAGCAGAACGAGTGTGAAGAGAGATGTCCTTACTGTGACACGCCGAAGCAGAAACCCGTCAGGATTCCTCCAGATTCTGAATGTGACTGACTGAACGACACACTCCGCATGTGCAGATAAAGCAGGCAGTGTGTGTGTGTGTGATCTGTGAACTAAACGCTCACACTTCAGCATTACATCAGGAGATGATCGCGTACATGTTCTCTATGTGAATATACAGTAAAGTGTCATTTATTCCTGAATTCATCATCATTACTCCAGTCTTCAGTGTCACATGATCCTTCAGAAATCACTCTAATATGAGGATCTGAATGATCAACACACATAATGATTATTATCAGTGATAATATTGATTTAATTTACCCCTCCCCCCCAAAAAAAAACAAAAAAAAAACAAATTGACTGCTGACCACAAACTTTTGAATGGTCCTGTATAATGTTACAAAAGATTATATTTTAGAAAAATGCTGTTCTTTTGAACTTTCTATCCATCAAAGTATCCAGATTTTTTTACACAACTGTGTTCAACACTGATAATAATCATAAACGCTTCTTGAGCATTCAGATCCTCATATTAGAGTGATTTCTGAAGGATCATGTGACACTGAAGACTGGAGTAATGATGATAAATTCAGGAATAAATTACACTTTACTGATATAGTAACCTAATGGAGATTTGTGGGATGCACATCCAGGCACCGAAGCTCCCTGTTCCACCACATCCCAAAGATGCTCTATTGGGTTGAGATTCTGGTGACTGTGGAGGCCATTTTAGTACAGTCAACTCATTGTCATGTTCAAGAAACCAATTTGAAATTATTCCAGCTTTGTGACATGGTGCATTATCCTGCTGGAAGTAGCCATCAGAGGATGAGGACATGGTGGCCATAAAGGGATAGACATGGTCCTAACCCTAACCCTAACAATGCCCAATTGGCACTAAGGGGCCTAAAGTGTGCCAAGAAAACATCCCACACACAATTACACCACCACCACCAGCCTGCACAGTGGTAACAAGGCATGATGGATCCATGTTCTCATTCTGTTTACGCCAAATTCTGACTCTACCATCTGAATGTCTCAACAGAAATCGAGACTCATCAGGCCAGGCAACATTTTTCCAGTCTTCAACTGTCCAATTTTGGTGAGCTTTTGCAAATTGTCGCCTCTTTTTCCTATTTGTAGTGGAGATGAGTGGTACCCGGTGGGGTCTTCTGCTGCTGTAGCCCATCCGCCTCAAGGTTGTGTGTGTTGTGGCTTCACAAATGCTTTGCTGCATACCTCGGTTGTAACGAGTGGTTATTTCAGTCAAATTTGCTCTTCAATCAGCTTGAATCAGTCGGCCCATTCACCTCTGACCTCTTGCATCAACAAGGCATTTTCACCCACAGGACTGACGCATACTGGATGTGTTTCCCTTTTCACACCATTCTTTGTAAACCCTAGAAATGGTTGTGTGTGAAAATCCCAGTATCTTTATTTCCCATTCTGACATTCAGTCTGGAGTTCAGAGAAACACAAGCGTGTCCTTTATGTCTTCATCTCTACACACACAGGTACGAGTGTGAGACTGAGCTGGACTCGAGACTGGTGGATGAAAGGACACACTGGATCTGATGAGGATTATCCAGTGCTAGTCCAGGTCGTCCAGTCACGACACAAACCGTAAAACTCATTCACAACCTGTAAACATGTGATGATGAGATTCTCCGGTGAAGACTCCTCACACACATGTGAAGAAGCTCTTCATCATGGGCCATCACTATGGTTACCGTGTGTCCGAGTCAGCTTATTGATCTCTCAGTCTCTCTCTCTCTATCTCTCTCTCTCTCTCATACACACAGGTTTGACCTTTGCATTTAATTCCAATAATCCCATTCTGAGACTGTCGTGTTCACTGGAACATCTTTAATCACTTAAAACATCCTGTCTGTCAGAGAGAGTCTATCTATGTATCTATCTATGTATGCGTCCGTCTGTCCGTCCGTCCATCTATCTCGCTTTGAAGAATGTTTTTATGGAATGAAAGACGGTGATGTCCAGTGATGTCCAGTGATGTCCAGTGGTGTCCAGTAATGTCCAGTGATATTCAGTGATGTCCAGTGGTGTTCCAATAATGTCCAGTAATGTCCAGTGATGTCCAGTGATATTCAGTGATGTCCAATAATGTCCAGATATGTCCAGTGGTGTCCAGTAATGTCCAGTAATGTCCAGTGATATTCAGTGATGTCCAGTGATGTCCAGTGGTATTCAGTGGTGTCCAGTGGTGTCCACTGATGTTCAGTGATGTCCAGTGATGATGTTCAGTGGTGTCCAGTGATGTTCAGTGATGTCCAGTGATGTCCAGTGATGATGTTCAGTGATGATGTTCAGTGATGTCCAGTGATGTCCAGTGATGATGTTCAGTGGTGTCCAGTGATGTTCAGTGATGTCCAGTGATGTCCAGTGATGTTCAGTGGTGTCCAGTAGTGTCCAGTGGTGTCCAGTGATGTCCAGTGATGATGTTCAGTGGTGTCCAGTGATGTCCAGTGATGTTCAGTGATGTCCAGTGGTGTCCAATTATGTCCAGTGATGATGTTCAGTGATGTCCAGTGATGTCCAGTGATGTTCAGTGGTGTCCAGTGGTGTCCAGTGATGTCCAGTGATGATGTTCAGTGGTGTCCAGTGATGTCCAGTGGTGTCCAGTGATGTTCAGTGATGTCCAGTGATGTCCAGTGATGTTCAGTGATGTCCAGTGGTGTTCAGTGATGTCCAGTGATGTTCATTGGTGTCCAGTGATGATGTTCAGTGGTGTCCAGTGATGTCCAGTGGATGTCCAGTGATGATGTTCAGTGATGTCCAGTGATGTCCAGTGATGTTCAGTGATGTCCAGTGGTGTTCAGTGATGTCCAGTGATGTTCATTGATGTCCAGTGATGATGTTCAGTGGTGTCCACTGATGTTCAGTGATGTCCAGTGATGTTCATTGATGTCCAGTGATGATGTTCAGTGATGTCCAGTGATGTTCATTGATGTCCAGTGATGTTTTCTCCACGACTGTGGTGCAGGAGCGACAGGCTGCGATCTCCAGCGCTTGTTTCACTAAAGAACAATTACCCATAAACATGGAATAACCCATGCAGAACAGATGTCGTGCTGAGAACCTGACGCCCAGAAACACACCAATGTCATCTTATATTTTAACCCCCTGGGGACCAAGGTGTATTTGGGGTCCTTGAGAGGTTCTGACATGCCCTGACATCTGTGTTTTTTTCAGCTGCTTATAAACATTTTAATGGCACAAGTGAAATTACACTATATTTAGCAGAAACAGGGCTACCATGATGTATGGGCAACATGTTTGTACATGTTTGTATTTTTGAGAGAATATTGTTTATGCGTGGTTATTGTAAAAACTAAAAATTAAAGTTTCTGAAATAAGGTCACAAAACACATACTAAATATGTGTCCACAAGACTTTTGACTAATTGATGTTGTTGCCTAGGGTTTTTTCTTCACAATGATCTGAAAATCATCCTCCTAATCGTTCACATAAAACTGTGAATTGGGTTATATTGTGAAAAACAATTTTTTTGTTTGCCAAGGCAATATGCGAATGGGCGTGAACAGGCCAGCCCCATCATGAATAATTAGGTGATTCTCACCTGAGAGACAAAGACACACATAATAATGAGTCTTTCATTCAGGTGAGTCAGACAAGAAAAAAATTGAAAGGACAACACACACACACACATGTGTTTGTGTATGTGTATATATTTATATTTCACTTAAATGACAATTAATAGGTAATCTTCATTGCAATTTAAGTGAAATTACTGAACTTATATATACAAGCTTGATAAAAATGATCATTCTAGAAGAAAATTACAAATGGCACTTAGAGGATTTTGCATCTGAACCCTTCATTTCATCTGAACTCTTCATATCTCATCTGAACTCTTCATACACTCTAACAGTCTAACTAAATGAACGTTCGTTCGTATGTCCGTTCACACACCTGAATCATATTTAAAAACTCTTTTTGGTTATACAGATAACTAATGTTATCCTACTAATATAAGGATGTGGATGTCACATGAGATTCTTGTTCCAATGAAAGCGAAAGTGAATTAACGCACAGCGCGCGGCGTCTGTGAATTCGTCTATTCCTTCCTATCAGACACGCATTTGATATTTCGGTCTTTGTGCAGTTTACAGATACAGACACTAACGCGACAAATCACTTATATTAAATGACTTACTGCGTCAGCTGAATCCGTCCTTCTCAAAATGAAACTGTATCTGAGGTAAGTTTTTCCTCAGGATCTCCTCACTGCACAGCAAGACGGTTTTGAAAAAGGTTAGGACGAGGTTAGATCCGTAATAAACTGTATGTTTTTTTATCGATGTGGGCGTTTTCATGGCTTGTCTCAACATTAGTGTTTGAATAGCACGCGCTCTCAGTGGGCGGGGTCACATTAGCACCTCATTCGCTGTAATGAGGTGAAAGGGAAAATACTGACATCTCTCTCTTTTCATAGAGATTACATCAACTGAGAATAGTTGCTTTTTATATAAATGACTTCATTTAAAAGAAGAGAATCTTAGCTTCATAAAGAGAGATCTTTCGTGTCTCTGTGACAAGTATTTAATGAGTTACAGCTCTTTTTTCGGGCGCGTTTCAGAAAGATTTTTGCGGAGACAGAGTGAGCTGAAAGCGAACCCTGTTTAAATTTATTTATTTTACAAAAACACAATATTTTGATATAAATAAGAGTGTACACAAAAAAGAAGACCCTCTATAGTTTATAGTCATGTATTGATTTTATCTATATGACCATTAATGATGGAGTATTTTAAGTCTATGGTGCAGCTATGTGAAAAAAAAACGATCAAAACGCGGGGGCGCGTTTTTGGTCCCCAGGGGTTTAAGCACAAACTCACTCATTTTGATGATTTTTCAGTGGTCAAGATCAAGGCGTTGACACTTACAGATGGACCACTGGCTCAGCTCCCTCTTACTATCACTCACTCCTATGAGTCTACATCCCTACCAGAAGCCTATGATCGATCAATGAGCAACGGCTCGTGGTAGCATCACAAAGAGCCACAAAATCACTCTCCAGAACATTCTCATTCACGCTCCATGCTGGAGGACTGATCTGCCCATCATCATCCGAAACGCAGAATCCCTGACAGCATTTAAAACACAACTGAACACTCATCTCTACTGTGAGCACTTTATATATATATATATATATATATATAAATCCTTAATTGTCTGGTTTATACTACTCTGAGCAATGTTTGAACTGTGTGTTTGGAGCACTTCTTGTGTTGTTGCCTCCTCACAATGACTGGTTTGATTTAGTCCTCAGATGTAAATCGCTTTGGATAAAGGTGTCTGATAAATGACTAAATGTAAATGTAAAACAAGTCTTAATATCATTGTGCTTCTAAATGTGTCTTGATGTAAGACCAATTAGATGTTAGTGCTGGAGAACGAGACAGAAACACTGAGGAAGGACAGGATTATTGCGGTGTATGGAGTCATTTTTCAGCGCAAATCAGATTCAATGTGGATTCAGTTCAGTGTTAGATCCATCCATTATGAATCAGTGTCGTAATTCAGCTCAAGTTCTGCACAGTCCATCAGGAACATCCAGCTCTTGAAGTGAGAAGAAGTAGAGTCGTGACACGGACGCATTTTAAAGACAGAAAGTGTGTGTGTGTGTGAAGCTCTCGAACGCGATAAGCTTTAATAAAACACTTGGCGAGAGTCATCTGTCTCTATAGCTCAGCGGGAACGCCTGGGAAATTAGCATGTGTTCTTATCAAAGCTGAGCTCGAACAGGTCTCTCTCTCTCTCTCTCTCCCCGTTCACACTCGTGATTTATATCGCGGCGCAAAACAAACCGCGGAATCGACGGATTCATATTAATTATGTCAGTGACTGACTGGAAATGGCATCGGGCAGCACACACACACTCATGAGACACACACACGCATACTGGGACGCCCTGGGTCTGCACCACATGTCTAACACATACACACACACACACACACACACACACACACACACACACACACACACACACACACACACACACACACACACACACACACCGTGGTCAAAAACACTAGAGTGTGATTGTGCTGCACAGTTAATCAAAATAAAGCCAAAATCAAATGGCAAAAGCTGTGATGTGAAAACTGCGCGTGTTTCTGAGTGACGCAGCATTTACATCATTATTCTTAGAAACTCAATCAACAAATATATATATAAATATATAACCAAAATAATTCTGCTTTCTGCTTGATTTATGAAATGAGCAAAACATGTTATCGTGCAAACATGTTGATTATATTGATGTCAGATTATAGAAGATCAGCAGCTAATCTGGATTAAAATAGATGGGATGAAATAATGCGATTATCAGAGTCAGATTCCCTGTTTGAAAACATCTGGATCATTCTGGATGTGAATTACACTGTCATTTACTGATTGAGCACAGAGGGAGGAGAGCGAGAGAGAGAGTGTGTGTGTGTGTTTCTATCTGACTGACTGAAGCTTCTCCTGGTTTCAGGATCAATCCCACTGAACATCTCCAGTTGATCAAGAGCTCACACACACACACACACACACACACACACACACACACACACACACACACACACACACACACACACACACACACACACACACACACACACACACACACACACACACACACACACACACACACACACACACACACACACACACACACACACACACACACACACACACACACACACACACACACACACACACACACACACACACACAATCAAATCACTCACTCTGAGACAAACACAAAATAAGAGCAAATCAATGAAACGCTGAAGTCCAGATATCAACACTGATCAATGGCTCATTCTATTCAACTCATTTGTGCTTTATTGCAATTTTATTGTCCCATAAACAAACAAACAATTATGTATAATAAATAAGTAAATAAATACCTAAATATTTAGCCTACTTAAAATTGTTATTTAAGTGTTATATTAAGTTCAAGTTCAAGTTCAAGTTACTTTATTGATACCCGAAGGTAGATTTTAAACAGTTATTACAAATATTGATGTACTAATGAACTAGTAATTCAGATGAAAATGGACTGGAAACATAAGAACAACGACTGGTTAATTGATTTAATCTGGATTCTCCTCAGTTGTTCAGTGTTGGGCTAGTGTGACGTGTTTAAGGCGGACAGAAGTTTAAAGGGGGGGGGGTTTACTGCTTTTTTCTTTGCATGATTGTGTTTATGGGGTGCAATATAACATGTATTTGTGGTTTTTCTTTTTTTTTAAAGTCTTCTATTTTTATAGTCTTACCTTTATTGTAAGCCGCGCTCTGTCCTCTGAACGACCGGTCGACTTCCTGAGTCTATGAAAACACTCCCTCAGAAACAGGCAGTGGGCTCAGATTGGTTAGTTTGGGCCGGTGTGTTGTGATTGGCTAAACTGTAGCTCACGTTGTCCGGATACTTAATGCCCATGACGTTTACGGGCGAATGTTGCATGTGTGTTCCTGTCCAATGTACATAATGGTGTCAATACTATTAAGCCAGCGCTGGCATTTGAAAAAAAAAAAAAAAAACACAACGCTATGTCTGGAATTATACATGCAAATACATTCAAAATGATTACGTCTTAGCCTACTTACAGGTTGTGGCCCAACAACTGCTGACTCTGGTTTTAAAGTTGGAACTGCTTCATGTTTTAGAAACAGTTTCTTGTTGAATCCGGTGTTGAACTCGTGGAGATTCTGGAAGCTGTCTTCCGTAAATGCGCAGCACAGAGAGCTAGATTACGATCGTCACTTTCAGGAACATAATCAAACATAAATTGTATCCATTGTTGTTGAAGTACAGCGTCCGTGGGAAGTTTGAACACAGAAGACCTGACAGCTGGTGAACAACTCACTCGACGTGCTGCTGAAATATGATCATGGCCTTTCCTGCATATTCCGGAGGGAGTGGTTGATGTAAATGTGTGTGTTAGTGACGTACCATAACCCAGCTGTAGTCCCAATCGAAGTCGTTTTTGTAGGCAATTATACTTCCTGATTTTTAAAAGACGGTATCTCTGCTTACACTGAACTTTCAGCGCTGCAACTTTGCAGATACTGTTCATGCTCCAACAGCAACATTACACACTATTTAAAATGAAAAAGTGAAATCACAGTCAACCCGCCCTTTAAAGCGGATCTGTGTGTCAGCGATGGAGAAGCTCCGAGATGAAGCGCTTCGGGTTCGAATACGGTGGGACGTGATGGACAGAATATGATGGACAGAGGGAGATGTCCTCATCTGACAGGAGATATTGATCCCGTTTCCTGATATCCCTGAGGCTCTGCGGTCACCGGTCTGCATGAGTTCTCATGAACATCCACACACACACCAGAGGAGCAGATCCGACGGGAGAACACAGGCGTCTCTACAGTGACCTGATGTCTTCGCTCTTCAAAATATTATTATAAATGCGTTACAGATATTATAGTCATATTGTGTAGTTCTGCTTAAAGTCAATTGTTTTGTTTGTGATAACGCAATGAAACATAAAAAACTGCCACATAATTATGAACATGCAAAAAACAGTGAAATATTAATAACCTATTTTGTTTGCTTTTTCCCTAAAGGTGTTTTTCATTGTAAAAGCTTGTTTTTGTTGCCAAATACTTTAGTCAGATAAATACATACTACCAAGTTTAGTGTTTATAATATTTAAAAAATATAATTTTCTTATATTTTGATGGTTTAATTGAACTTGTAAGGTCATTAACAAATCACAGATCCTGTTGTTTCATCTTATATAGCACCACATTCACACACACACCCACACACACACACAAACACACACACACACACACACACACACACACACACACACACACACACACACACACACACACACACACACACACACACACACACACACACACACACACACACACACACACACACACCCACACACACACACACACACACACACACACACACACTTTCTGTTCTGTGTTTCTCTTATAAGAGTTTTAATGAAGGAGAATAACTCTGGTGTTCAGATGCACTGATGGATTCATCCGTCTGACAATCTTCCTGAATCAGAGAACAGCGACCGGCCTCGAGTCAATATACACACACACACACACACACACACTGAAAGACCTTTAAGGCCTAGAGAAGTCAGAAGAAGACACCGCAGTGAGGAATTCTCTCAATCCTTGAATAAATCCGCACATTCCCGCGATCAATAGCAGCGCTGTGTATTCTGCTTTCTAAGAGGATCTGGGAAGATCAGTAATGCCCTTAAGCCTTTCCTTCCTCAACATGAATATCACACACTCCCTCACACACTCCCTCACACACTCCCTCACATCTCCATTCAGGGAAACACAGCCGGGGATTTGGACACTGCCGAGGAAAAGCCCAATCTTATTCTCTCTGTATCCTGAGCTCAGAAGAAAGCTGTGCTTTAGAGATCGGGATGTTCAGCATCTGTATTACTACTGACACACACTCCGTCTGCGTGTGTGTGTGTGTGTGTGTGTATGGAAGTAGCATTATCAGCACAATATCCCAGCGACTAACACCTGCAACATTCACAATTCAATTCACATTTATTTGTGCTTTCCACAACACACACCGTCTCAGAGCTTTACTGACGTCCACATTACAGTTCACCGAGATCTGTATCAGAACACTTCAGAAATATACAAACATCACACATTTATTTAAACAATTATTAAATTAAACTCTAATCATTTAAAAGCAAAACACACCAACTGCTGTGCAAAATAACAATACATGCATACGTGTGTGTGTATTATTTACATCTTATATTAATCATGCACTGATAGAAGAATGTGTTTCTGCAAACCTCAGCACCGCTGAACCTATTAAACATATCGACCAATCAGAGCGCTTCATAAGAGTTCACCGCAGAACGCCAAAACACACATTCAGAAAACTATCAGCAGAAACACATACACACACACACACACACACACACACTGCTCTTCACTGCAACACACCACAATAAAGGAACAAATGCTCTGTTTAAAGGAACTGTTAAATTTTCATTTGGTCACATTTAAAAAAATTAATTAGAAACCAAATCCAGTTGTTTTCTTGTTTTTATGGTAAATCAGACGTTGTGTTGTTGTGTTGTTGTGTTGTTGTGTTGTGAATCTGAGGGTGAAGATTTGGAAAAAGCAACACCTTTAATAGTGTTTATGTCACTGTATACTTCCAATGTACCTTGCTCCGATAAAAATATATATACAGTTCTGTGCAGAAGTCTTAGTCACACTAGTATTTTCACCACAAAGAAATGGTTTTAAGCCAGTTATTTATACATTTTGTTGTAGTGTCTCAGTTCCAGACATTAATGGTGCCATTAATTGTAATAATCCAGTGAAATGTTTGCATGCACAAGGACTAAGACTGTGCCTAAGACTTCTGCACAGTAATGTATATTTTTGAAGTTTTTTTCAAAGAAACAAATCCAGAAAAAAAACAGGATTTGGGGAAAACACAACAGTTCTGCTGTAGAGTAAATCATATTTTCAGTTGTTTTAGACAGATTAAAAAATACGTCAGAATATTTATATATATATATATATATATATATATATATATATATATATATATATATATATATATATATATATATATATATATATATTATAACTCTACCATGCAGCCTTTATCAAAATAAAAATGCTCTGTTTAAGTAATTGTTACATTTTCATTTGGTTACATTTTAATATATCCTCTAGAAACAGAGAAAAGTTAAAACAAACTCAAAAAAACAGTGTGTGGGGAAATATAACACTTCCTGCTCACGGAGTGTTTCTGTCTATCTAAAACAAACACAATCAAAGTTTACTTTGACCCTGAGCGGCAGGGGTCATAAAGGTCAAGAGGGAGCGTGACCTGGGCTGTTAGTCGGCCTGCTCTCGTTCCCCGAGACCCCTGACTGACACACACAATGAGCTCTTCAGACACCGCCCACACACACACACACACACACACACACACACACACACACACACACACACACACACATGTTGGTGCAACAGCATTATGAGGACTCTCCATAGGCGTAATAGTTTTTATCCTGTGCAAACTATATATTCTATCCCCCTACACTAACCAGCAATCCCTAAACCTAACCATCACAGGAGACATGCTGCATTTTTTATTTTTTAATAAATCATTGTTTTTTATGTTTTTTAAGCCTTTTGATTTATGAGGACTTTTGACATGTCCTCATAAACCACCAATAAGTTGTAATACCAGTGTAATACACATGTCATTATACAAACTTGTGTCCTCATAAATCATATAAACAAACCCACACACACACACACACACACACACACACACACACACACACACACACACACACAATCTGTCCCTCTATTGTCCAGCCACCCGTCACTGGATCCCGACAGCAGGGCCACAGTCACACACACACCCTTGAGGAGACACATCAACACACACACACACACACACACACACCCTTGAGGAGACACATCAACACACACACACACACACACACACACACATCCCTGAGGAGACGCATCAACACACACACACACACACACACACACACCCTTGAGGAGACACATCAACACACACACACACACACACACACACACACACACACACACACACACACACACACACACACACACACACACACACACACACACACACACACACACACCCTTGAGGAGACACATCAACACACACACACACACACACACACACACACACACACACACACACACACACACACACACACACACACACACACACACACACACACACACACACACAGGCTGATATTAATGGCTGATCACAGATGAAGTGTATGCTGGATCCACATGATGCTCTTCTCGTTTTCCAGAACAAACATCTGAACGTTATTAAATGAAGGATTCGTTCACTGGAGGAGATAAATCACTCCTGACCCTAAATCCATAAAACTGCAAAACGTTTCATTTTATTTAGTCAAAAGTTTTAAATCAGTAACATTTGTAATGTTTTTAAGAGTTCTTCTGCTCACCAAGGCTGCGTTTATTTGATCAAAACTACAATACACACAGTAATGTTGTGAAATATTATAACAATGTAAATCATCTGTTCTCTTTGTGAATATACAGTAAAGTGTTCCTGAATTTATCATCATTACTCCAGTCTTCAGTGTCACATGATCGACACACATTTATGATTATTATTATCAGTGATGAACACAGTTGTGTAGATTTGTCTAGTCATGGTGATGTATTTTTAGTCACTGAGCCCTGCACTAACCCGAGGAGAGCTGCGTTAACACATCAGAGAATATTAAATAATGAATATTAAACACATGGCCCCTGCAGATTTACATAAGGTCAAAGGTCGTGGTGTCTGAAGGCTCGCTGTGAGACCCGCCGCATCACACGCGCTGACTCCGCTAATGAGACTGCATTCACCCCACGGGCTGTTGATTAAAGCAGCTAATTAGTATTATTCATGTGTGTGTGTGTGAGAGTCTGACCGATGGCCCGAGTGTATACGTGTCCTTCGTCATGATCTCTGTGATCACGATCAGACATCATGTGACGTGTTCTTCATACAAACAATCAAGCCTGTTGTGATTAGTTATAAATCATATCCGATTCACACTCAGCAAGGAAATGGTTGTTAATCGCCTCTGGTGTCGTCAAAATGACAGAATGTTTTTTATTTCAATGAAATAATGTTCTATATTTTAGTTCGATAATGTTTTTTGATTTAATATTTATTTTATTTAATTTTATGGTACTAAATCATATTTCCGCTGTATTTATACTCCATTTTATTCTCTTTTTAGCGTAGAGCTGATAATTTAATGTCCAGCTTAAACTGTGGAGAATCTGGAACGCTTTAGAGCGACAGACTGAAGTTTGATCTCTTCTCAAACACCACACTTTTACGTTTATTGTTATGAAAAATGCACAAAATTTATTTTTTATGAAGTCTATATGTTCATAATCGTGTTTTCCTCTGAGACGGAGATAGTGTGAGGTGTAAGTGTGTGTTGGGCGTGTGAGCTGATCTCTCAGTAAACGAGCGTTCAGTGAGATGTTGTTCGGCTGCAGTTCCAAACGCTTCCACTAGAGGAAACTCGTCTCGCATTCATTTCCAATGCGGCATTTCTGACCGCGAGGAGCACAAGTGTGACTGTTGTTATCAGGACCATTTCACCTGTTCCAGTCACACCCATCATGTGTGTGTGTGTGTGTGTTCACACAGCAAGTGCCAAAACCTTTCCCGAGTTTCAGGCCATTCCAATGAAGTAAAAACTAAAACATCAAATGTTTCAGTCATCAATTCATCGAGAGTGTTCAGAGCTGATCCCTGAAAGCATCTTTGAAGAGCCAGACTCAGTTCTGCTACTGCACGAGCAGCCAGAAGTCTTCCTGTAATCTTCCGGTAAGCTTCATACTGTAATTTGACAGTCAGTTGACGGAGATTATCAGAGATTACAGCACTGCCGGAGGTGCTCTTCTGTTATTTCCATATCTGTTCTTAAAACAATGTAATCTTTATGTTTATGAGCTCAGGGCTCGACCTCAGCGCGGCTCAATCTAATATTACAGCGCTGTGTCAAAAACCTGTCACTCTCAGATGTGCTGAGTCTAAAGCTGTCTGAGGAAATTACTCCAGAGCCACTGAAGCCTCGGCAGGAGGAGTGTGTGCCACGACACACGTGAGACGGGAACACGCGTGTTACACACACGACTCCTGAGACATCGGAGACACATAACCAGACGTGATGCGATTCCAGCGACAAATAATGTGTCAATCAAAACCCACAGCCAATCAGAGCAGCGTGTGGGCGGAGTCTCGCGGCACCAGAGAGCAATCCTGACGGCACTCACAAGAAATGATAATAGGCTACATGATCAAATTCACAAATATTACACCATTTAAACACTATTTAAATACATAGGCTACTGAGTTACTAAAACAATCTTTGTCAAAGAACACACTTGTTTGTTCACAGTCTGAATGTCCTTGTTTCCATTTGTTTAAGATCTGAGGTGAATTCTCCATTGTTCATTACAGAGGCAAAGCTGGAGCACAAACTGACCTCAGAGTCACATGACACGCGTTTAACGGTAAATAAAGCACATAAACAGCACCCGAGATAAGCATCGCCACACTTTGTGTTTGTTGTTCCAGCACGAACAGAAAAAGATACTAAAATAGAAAATAGTTGTGGCTTGATAGGACAAAAACTCTGATTAACTTGAAAAGACGCCTATATGTCTCGTATGAAACATGTGATTCAGGTCATACGGGCCACTCTCAATGCAAAGTTCACGTAGTGTAACCAGCGCTTCTGGTTGTACGTCACACGCATCACACACACATGACCAGCGTCGGCCAATAGTGAGCCTGCGTGTGATGTACAGAAGCGTTGCGCTGTTACACTACGCAAACTGACTCGCGGCCCACAGAGAAGAACACAAAGAGTGGAATAAAGTTGCAATTTTTTAAAAAAAAATTTTTGCGCACAAAAAGTATTCTCGTCGCTCTGATAAACTTAAAGGGATAGTTCACCCAAAAACGTAAACTCTGTCAGTAATTACTCTCCATCATTTTGTTTAACCCTGTCAGACTTTTGTTAATCTTCAGAACACAAATGAAGATATTTGTGATTAAATCTGAGAGCTGGATCACTCCTCCATAGGCTTCTGTGGCATCGAAACTGGCCGGCCCAAAAGTTATTAAAGACATCGTTAAAATAGTCCGAGTGATGACAGCAGCTCAATCCCAAGTTCATCAAGCGACCAGAATACTTTCTGTGCACAAAAAAATAATAAAATAAAAAAAATAACGACTTTATTCAACTATTAATTTCCTCTCTTAGGCTCACCATTGGCCAGCGCCGGTCATGTGTGTGTGATGCGTGTGACGCACAACGCTCTGGTTTGCTCTCTTCACATCCCGATAGCAATCACTAAATTAAGTGTTTTAAATCTATTTATGTTAGGACCATAAAATCGTCTAGTCACTGCATTCGGTCCAATTATGATGCGTTCTCACATCGTAACTTGTGTAATTTTGAAGAGGTGGAAACCAGTGATGTTTCCTACAGTTAATGACCTAAACTACCCTTAATTATACATACACAAGAGCAATTAAGACATGAAACCTCAGAAACACACACACAGTTGTAAAGATGTTCCTTCACTAAATGACTTGTCATCTTTGTTTTATATAGCCGTGTAATGCTGTAATTACGCTGAGCTTTCAGAGAGCTTTTAAAACGTCTGTGTCACGAAAACGCTCGAAAAATATAGAGGTATTATTATGAGAACATAAAGGCCTTATTATTCCACGCACTCTGAATGAAGCGTCCATGTGTCGTTTCTGAAGCACACGTGTGAGATTGTGCTGCTGACCCTCTAATCCTGCGCCGTACTTGTTTCTGCACACACTACTAGGTGACCATCTGACATCAAACCTCTTTCTGTGATGTTATTACTGGCCTGTAGAGGTGAACATCGGACATCCAACCATTTGCATGAGGTCAGAGGTCGACTCACATCATCAAGTCAATTTATTTCTACTGCACTTTATACAGGACAGATTATTTCAAAGCAGCTTCACAGTGATAAACAGGACAATAACAGAAACACAATCAGTTCTGCTGTGAAATATCATCAGAATTTCAAGAGAAAACTCACAGTTACTTTTATTTTGTATTCTATGGCAGACTTCAAAAGAAACCACAATTAGATCCAAATTAATTGGATCCCTTTCAGATCTTACATTTGTCTACAATACCACAAAAAGTTGTCGTCTCAATTGTGCAAAAAACAACAACAAGATATCATTATTAAAATGTCATTGCAGGCCCATTATAGCACAGAAACTGTCCTTGTTAAAATTACAAAAGACTCACTTCTATCTTCTGACACAGGCTGTCTCTCAATGCTAGTTTACTTGCTGCGTCTTGACACTACTGTATAAAATAGGGGTGTAACGACACACTCATGTCACAATCCGATAGATGAGGTACATGATACAATATTATTGCGATACTACAAGACGTGATAAAAGATTAACAAAAAATTAACTGTTATTAAAATGCTTTGGTGTTAGATTGTGTATGTAAATGAACAGGCTTTTGGACTCGGTGCTGAAACCCAAAGCACAGACAATAGACGCCAGAATAACAATATTCATGATTCTAAAGATGAAAATACATCTTATTTTTAAAGTGATTTTAGACGAATATGCACTGGCTAAATATATATAAAATAATGTAGGACACTTTTACACAAATATCCAAACATTGCATTATCATACACTATATTCAACAATATATACAGTACTTTAATGTATGTAGTACTGACAGTAAAACTCTGAAACTTGAATTTGTTCTCACACAGTCATTTTTATCTTTTTTTATCACAGTTTTTTTATAATTTTTTATCTTGGGTGAACTAATACACAAAACAGATTGATGCATTTTATTTTGCAATATATTGTTACACCCCTATAAAATAATCGACTACAAAATGACACTGGTATTCAGGGACTGGAATTAAGCTGATTTAGATCCTATCAGACTGTTAACATTTGGTCTGTTTAAACAGGGAAAAACCGAAGATAATGTCAGTAAATTATGGAGTGCAGCAAAGCTCTGTTTTAGGCCCGCTGCTGTTTGCTGCCACTTAATAATATTATTATAAAAACATGGAATTTGTTTCCACTGTTATATAAAGCTATAAAAAATGTGAACTGAATGGATAAGCTTGCATACATCACATCTCTCTCTCTCTCTCTCTCTCTCTCTCAGAAGAGCAAGCTTGCGTGTGTCAATGATTCAGAGAAAAACAAATCCCACTACAGATTACAGCTCTGTTTTAGGCCCTCTGCTATTTGCTTGCACTTAATAATATTATTATATAAACATGGAATTAGTATCCACAGTAATATATGGCATCAGTTAATCGGCCTCCCGCCAGCTCTCTTAGCCTCGTCTAAATGCACAGCGGGAACTTGCTGATGTTCTCTATGGGAAAACAACCATGGCCGAGTCTGGACGGCTTATTAGAGGCACTTCAAGCGTAGAACACAACAATCAATGGCTTTTTGGTGCAGTTTGCCAAGCATCTCCTACTGATCAAAAAGCTCAACACTAATTATTAAACCTCAGAGTAACTTGTCTTGTTTGTGCTCCAGACCAGACATGAATGATACTGAAAACACACACACACACACAGAGAGAGAGAGTGTGAGTTCTTACCAGAAACAGGAAGTATGTTCAGTTTGTAATAGTAAATGAAGTAAATGGAGTACCACAAGGCTCAGTACTAGGACCGTTACAGTCCAATCCACAAAATTAACGGAATGCAGAGCTGATGTAAAAAACTGGATGACTAGTAATTTCCTGCTACTTAATTCAGAAAAAAAGAGATTCTAATTATTGGACAAAAAATAATTAATTATAATAATTATTGGATTATTATAATGCGATTATGGGTGGTTGCCCTGCACGCTTAATAAACAAACTACAGCTGGTCCAAAACGATTCCCTATTAAACATCATATACATTTAAAAATATTGCTGAATGGTTTATCTCCAGTACTTGAGCGAGCTCTTAACACATTGTAAATCCTTCACGTCTATTGCGATCTCAAAACTCCGGCCAGTTGATAATACCTAGAATATCAAAATCGACTGCAGGCGGGAGATCCTTTTCCTATTTAACACCAAAACTCTGGAACAATCTTCCTAACATTGTCCGGGAAGCAGACACACTCTGTCAGTTCACATCTAGACTGAAAACACATCTCTCTGGCCTAGCATACACATAACACACTATTGACTTCTGTAATTCAATGTTAGGCTGCATAGTTTAGATCAGTTAGAACTGGAACAAGACTAACTTAAGCTGGACAATAACTTTACACTAGATCTGCTGTAAAGCCTAAAAAATCTGTTTCGTCTAATCTTTCATTTCCTGTTATCACTGTAAAGCTGCTTTGAAACATCCATATTGTTAAAAGTGCTGCATCAATGAAGGTGACTTGACACACACACACACACACACACACACACACACACACACACACACACACACACACACACACACACACACACACACACACACACACACACACACACACACACACACACACACACACACACACACACACACACACACACACACACACACACACACACACACACACACACACTGTTAACTCTTCCACTGGGGCCATTAATTTGGTTTAGTCATATGTCACCAGGCAACATGCATATCTGCAGATCCAAGCAAACGCATTCCAACACGCCAATGTCATCCTCTATCCCTCATCAAGTGTGGACGGAATAATGCATGAAGCCTCATTCACACACACACACGCACGCACACACACACACACACACGCGCTCACACACACACACACACACACAATAATGCATGAATCCTGATGCTCATCTGGGATCCACATCCTTGACATGCCAATTCAATTAGGATCCAAGGGGACTGCAGGAGAATTGGACCCATGTGACGGGGAGAATTGAAGCGCTGTCATTTTTCACAGAACACAGATTGGATTTCCCACAGAATGTAATGTGATCCCGGTTAGTGCTCGGGATGCTCTAATTGACAGGTGAAGGACAACCGCATCCCATCCTCCACTGGAAAATCTGCCAAATTCCCATTTCATTCCAGAACATCAGCTCAATAAGGACGGATTTAAAGGGACAGTTCACCCGAAAATCATTATTCTGTCATCATTTACTCGCTCACGATCGTGGGTCACATGGGAGGAAAACATCAGATCTGGGTCACTTCAACCATGTGATGTAAATGTGGCCAAAGATTTCACATAAAACAAATCAATAACAATAATAAGCTGCTTCATGTTAGGGTAAAAACAAAAAAGTCTTCTAAATCATGTTGGTAAATATTAAATGCATAAATGTAGAAAACCGATTATTAATATTAACATAATTTTCCCATGTTCATGTATAGGTTTATCTATCTGATCTATACAGCATAAAATTGAAAACAAAATCATGAATGTTCTCGAAATAGTTTTATAAAAACACCCATATGCCTTGCTTTTCAGTCTCTCACTGCCTAGCGACGACGTCATCACCACGCCCACACTTATTAGAACGGGTTGATGATGTCATCGGTCCTTAAGTCTGTCTCGTCCATGCAGCTGAACACTCGCTCACTAAATAATAAAGCACTACACATACATGACAAACTGACAGGACACTGGATCTTCTATGTCTGACTGAAACTTGGCAGAACCAAATGGACTTTCTTGCGCTTAGCCAAGCTACCCCCCAAGGCTATAGTAACATTCAAAGGCCCCGTAGTTCTGGACGTGGTGGGGACTGGCAGTCATACATCATGCAGATTTCCAGATAAAATAATTTCCAGTACACGCCTCTTCATTTGATTGCATTCGCTTGGCTCTGTCTGGGCCTCTGCGGCTGCGAGTGGTCCGTGTCTATCGTCCGCCTCATGCATCTGCTGGTGTCCCGCCTGAGCTCTCGGACCTCCTTGCTCTGATCTGCCCCGCCTCAACCTTCTTACTTGGTCACTTTAACGTCCATGTTGATTCCAGTAATGTTTACGGTGCAGAATTGTTGTCATTACTGGACTGCTTTGATTTTACTCAAGATGTCAACGGCCCCACACATACTAAAGGTCATACACTGGACCTGCTATGCTCCTCAGGTACAACCCCAACCCATCTGTTGACCTAGCTCTCTGTTTCTGTGAACACACACACAGGAAGTGTGTGAAAAGGATCATTGCATATCTGAAACGTGTGAATACATAAATGATCCTACACTCTGCAGGCCATCGTATCAGCTATCCCCCAAACTGACTTGGTTAATCACTACAGTACAACCTGACCCGTCGTCTGGACTCTGCTGCCCCTCATCACTCGATCGGTCTCCTCCTGTCCTGCTCCCTGGTTCACTGCTGAACTCCGGCTCATGAAGCCCACAGGGTACTATAAGACATCTGGACTCACTGTCCACCAGGTAGTCTACAAAACCCTGTTAAGAGCTACAAAGATGGCACTCATTAGCAACCAACAACATCAACCTAAACAGCTTTTTTCCACCATCATACGCCTACTCGGCCCACTTGACCCTCCTCAACCATCTGACGCTGCTGGCCTATGCTCCAGATTCCTGGATTACTTCCAGAAAAAGGCCAACCGCTGCTTGACAAACTCATTAACGGTCTCCACACCGAGGACTGCCTCTTCTCTTCTCCTCGCTAAAACAGCTCAAGTTCTTGAGGTAGTGTAAAAGCCAAGGCCACAACCAGCCGATCCAACGCCGACTGCCTTGGTCAAGTCGACTCTGTCCCCACACTTGTCAACGTCATCTAGGGTGGTCCCCGACTGCTGTAAAACTGCTGCGGTGATCCCTGACACTTAAAAAACAGGCCTGAACCAAGATGACCCAAACCACTACCGCCCAATCTCCAACCTAACTTTTATATGCAGGCTCGTCATATACTCAAAAATCATATGCTACAGCACAACCTCTATGAGCCATTTCAATCTGGTTTCAGGACACATCATAGCACATAAACTGCCCTCATCAAAATCACAAATGACCTCCTCATGGGAGCTGACTCTGGCCATGTCAGCACCCTAATTCTTCTTCTCCAGCCTTCGATACAGTCTCCCACTCTATTCTTCACACTCGTATCTCAGATCTCATTGGCATCGCTGGTACTGTGTATTCCTGGTTTAAATCGTATCTCACCAACAGGCAACAATACACCACCCTTAAGGGCATTTGCTCTGAACTGGCACCAGTCTTACACGGCGTGCCACAAGGGTCGGTGCTTGGCCCACTACTATTTAATATCTACATGCTTCCTCTTGGGATGATCCTCCGGAAACACCGCTACACTGATGACCCCCATCAGTACCAAGCCCTCTCCTCCCCTTCCACCAGTGCCGCTTATCAACTGCCTGAAGGACAGAAAGAGCTGGCTGGACACAAACCTTCTCAAACTCAAAGAAAAAAAACAGAACTGGTATTTGCCCCGCTGGATAGATGGATGGATTGAACAATATATGGATGGATGTCACTGCATCAAAACTCGCATTCAAACTCAGTCGTTAGAAAATTTAGATGTGAATGAAAGTACAACACTGAGTATAACGTGACTTCAGAGGAACCAGAAATCCTGTAAACCGTAGATTAGCCTTGAAACTGAAAGTGAACACGAGCGTATGATTAGCACAGGCCGTCAGAAGCACTGGATAATCTGAGATAACTCGTCCAGATCCGGCCATTCATCTCGACTGGAGAGAGTGTGAAGAGACTCGACATCTGTCACGAGGAGAGACGAGACCAGCGGAGAGCCAGAGTTCAGGCCCAGTTCTGATTAGCGATTAGATATGCAAGGATTAGACGGGTCTGAAACGAGTCTGTGTGTGTATATCCAGGCAAATTAAGAGCCGTCTGTGTGTCTCAGCCATATGGCACTGAGGGAATGTGTTCCCAGCCAACCAGCACTTCTTTACATCCACGCTTTGACCTTCTGTCCGCAAGAAAGATGATTTTATTACTCAGTATTCTTGTCTAAAAATGTTTAAATTCACATTCAATTCAACTCATTTATTTTTATAGCGATACACGTCATTTACAGGAAGTGCACATTACAAAACAGAGCGATCTGTTATCAGCAGACTGAGTTATGTATTTCAGAAATAAACATATACAAATCACAGTTAGCTGAAAACGTATTCATTTTATACAATGTAATATTCATTGAAGTAATAAATACATGTCTGTTAATAAATGATTATGGCATTTAGAAAAATGTAGCATTGGTGCAAGTTGATTCTGAGTCTGAAATGAAGATGTTTTAATTTGAGATGCTAAATAACTAGTTTTCTGGAAAAATGCATTAAAATGAAGTGAGTTTGTGTTTAAAACAAGAGCAAAAATCAGGCAAGGTAGTTGATTCTCTTCCTGACTCCATTGGCAGATATTACTTCCTGTTTTAAACACAAACATTTTTCATTAAATAAGTTTTAATATCTTCAACGATTTTGCTTCTCCAGTAAATGTATGTTGATTCCAGAATGTTTAGATGTTTGTGCTGGATAAAGAAGTCAATAGTTGGATATTTTGGTGATAAAATGATCCTGCCGCATGAAAAGCGCAAGAACTGTATAATATCTGTTCTGTCGTTCTCATCTCAGTGAGCTTTCATTACGCTTTGCACATCATTTCAGCGTCTCGTGGCGTTTAAGTGCCATTGGAAAACAGTTTCGATGTTAGAGAAAACACTGATTTCAAATGCATCCAGATTAATGTAGACGCAGCCTTAAAAAGAAATATGATCCGACACAAGACATTTATTCCAGGCAAACATCGGCACTGTTCAATCTGAGACTCGTCTGTCATGAATCTTATTTCTGTTGACCTTGAAGCCATTAGAGCCCGTTCCTCTGTAAATGCTGTCGTTCACATCAGTCATCGCAATTACACACACACATTTACATGATGGATCAACCTGAGCGATGGAAACCATTACCCACAATCCCTGGCCGCCCTCTTCCCTCATTTGCAACATAAACTTGTGTGTTTTGGTCTACAGAAGTTCTTCACGTCCTCAAACGCCTGTAAACACGACGGCAACTCTCCACGGGACCCTGATGACGGATGATCACGTCACCGTGAACCTGAGCCGTTCATCACGGGGAAATCCCAACGCAAATAACCATGCTCTTAATAACCAAGTGAGGTGAACATTTACTAGAGATGCACAAGTAATCAATTCTTATTGAACCTTTAGACAAAATATACAAACAAAAGTTGCATGTGTATTTTCATCATATTTGATTCACCATGATTAATGGCTCGTATGATCGGATACAGTGAGAATACGGAAGAAAAACAGTCCAAACTGAGCAAACATAAGCTGTTGCTGCAGATGCTGATGTTTAGTTCTACAGAAATTCTGATGCTTGTAATATAAATCAAGAGATCTTAATAACAGTACAGCAGATAGTTACATAAAATGCATATATATATATAAACAGTATACTGAAATACTGAAAGGTTTCAAACATTGACTACTGTGAATATATATATATATATATATATATATATATATAAATGCTTAATTTTATTATCAAAGCTCTGTAGTTTAAAACATATAATGCACTGTATTCATTTGATCATATTTGATAATCACACGCTTCAGTCCACTTGGAAAATTACTAACAATATCAAAGTTATTGTTGCGTTAACTTGATAAAATCAGTGCAGATTTGACCGCAGAAAGACGTTTACACAGTTACACTAAACGACTTTTCCTGCTAAACGAGTGTAAATGATGGGTCAGACACAGAAGATTGTGTTCATCAGACCATGTTGATCATTTACAGGCCTCAGAAGTTCAGGCATCAAATATGAAACAAGAGGCTTTAGTGTTCAGTGTTTTAGGCTTTTCTAGTTTAATATTTGAAAAGGAAGACTAATAAACAGTAGATTTGTCATTGCAATCTTTGAAAGTGATATTATAATAATAGTTCTTTTGTGATAGTAAGAGACAGTGGCGAGTGAACCCGATCCTGCTGATTCCTGCTCTATATTCCTGAGCGTTTCTGTGATATACGAGTGCCATCACTGAAGATAATGGTGTGTCTCGGGGCAATCTCGTGTTCTGCTGCCGAAGGCCAAACGGGGAACGACGGCTCCGAAGCGAAGCTGCAGAACGACACGGCTCGACCGGAGGATTCCAGAGATGCACTCTGGGAGAATGTGAGTTGAGGACGAGGTAATAAGATGTTAGCGTTGGACTTCACTTTCAATCGCTGATTTAAAGCCAATCCACACCGGCGACACCAGACAATCTCCCAGACCCAACACGCTTCATACAATCCCGGAGGAGAAGTGGCCCTTTGGCTTCTGACATCATTTATCATCAAATGTTTGATCGATCTCGTTATTCTCATTCTTGTAATAATAGACTTTAGTTTGTACAATCATAGCAGCATAAAATGAAAGGTAAAACAACAATACTACCTAAACACACACATTTAGTGTCAAGTCATGATAAATGGCCATTTAAAAAATATATATATATATATATATATTTTACAAAAAAAATAGTAAATAGTTTTTAATACTGAGTATTAGTAAATATTAGCTTCATTCATTTTTAAGCAAAATATAGATAACTTAAGAAAATATAATAAAAATAAAGTGCTCATTAAACCCATATGCATCTACAGTGTAAAAAAAGTTGTTAATTCAGTTAATTCAATCTGTTATGTGCCGTTGCTGAAGATATAAGTCTGAAAAAAATCCTCAAAATGAACTGAGTTTGAGTTCTGACTCCATTGGAAGATATCTGTATATTGATAGAAGTACTGTATATTGTTCTTCAGTAAATGTGTCTTGATGTCAGGAAGTTTAGATCTTGGTGCTGGAGAACGAGAGCCGGTGGAAGAGTACAGCAGGTGTGTGACGCCCCGATGGCTTTGGCCGCTTCCAGACGGAGCAGTTCAGCGAGAGCGTCTGAGGAACGGGCTGTTGGCAGGCGAGGGCTTTGGCAGCGTCTCCGGAGTTTGGAATTGGGAAAGTCAGGGCAGGAATCCCAAGAGCAGGTGGTCGGAGCCGGAGCCGGAGCCAGCGCCACAGGATTTGGACTCAAGATGGACTCCTGCGGTTCCAGATCACACGCGTGACCTTCATCCGTCTCGTTCAATTCTGCCTTATGTTTGGTGACGATCACTCAGACGACTGCCTGTGATTGGCCTCTTAAATGGATAGTTTTCCCAAATATGACAATTATCCCATGATTCACTCTCTCTTATAAGCAATCTTAAGGCCTGTTCACATTAGGACGAATTTCGTGCGACACAAAAAACGCCACACATAAAAGTGCCATTTTTTAAAAACTTCTACTTGGGGCGCTCAAACACAAAACGGTCTTGCCAAGCACACATACGTAACGGCAAAGAAGATCTACGCCAAGTAGCATCACCGTCTACACAGCCGGGAAGAAATAAGACGAGGAAGATGCAAGGCAAGATGAATGTAGATCTACTGTTCTCATTGGCTAGACTCTGTGTTCATTTACACACGTGTGTGATGCACATCATTACTTTGGAAACCATCAGTGAAGTCAAAATAAATACATAATGAAATAAAAATGTAAATAAAGTCTCTGTCTGATGATCTGATTGGTCTAGAGTCTCTGTTAAATGATCTGATTGGTCTAGAGTCTCTGTCTGATGATCTGATTGGTCTAGAGTCTCTGTCTGATGATCTGATTGGTCTGAGAGTCTCTGTCTGATGATCTGATTGGTCTAGAGTCTCTGTCTGATGATCTGATTGGTCTAGAGTCTCTGTCTGATGATCTGATTGGCCAAGAGTCTCTGTCTGATGATCTGATTGGTCTAGAGTCTCTGTCTGATGATCTGATTGGTCTAGAGTCTCTGTCTGATGATCTGATTGGTCTAGAGTCTCTGTCTGATGATCTGATTGGTCTAGAGTCTCTGTCTGATGATCTGATTGGCCTAGAGTCTCTGTCTGATGATCTGATTGGTCTAGAGTCTCTGTTCTGTATGATCTGATTGGTCTAGAGTCTCTGTCTGATGATCTGATTGGTCTAGAGTCTCTGTCTGATGATCTGATTGGTCTAGAGTCTCTGTCTGATGATTCTGATTGGCCAAGAGTCTCTGTCTGATGATCTGATTGGTCTAGAGTCTCTGTCTGATGATCTGATTGGTCTAGAGTCTCTGTCTGATGATCTGATTGGTCTAGAGTCTCTGTCTGATGATCTGATTGGCCTAGAGTCTCTGTCTGATGATCTGATTGGTCTAGAGTCTCTGTGAGATGAACTGATTGGCCTAGAGTCTCTGTCTCGATGATCTGATTGGTCTAGAGTCTCTGTCTGATGATCTGATTGGTCTAGAGTCTCTGTCTGATGATCTGATTGGTCTAGAGTCTCTGTCTGATGATCTGATTGGTCTAGAGTCTCTGTCTGATGATCTGATTGGCCTAGAGTCTCTGTCTAACGATCTGATTGGTCTAGAGTCTCTGTCTGATGATCTGATTGGCCAAGAGTCTCTGTCTGATGATCTGATTGGTCTAGAGTCTCTGTCTGATGATCTGATTGGTCTGAGAGTCTCTGTCTGATGATCTGATTGGTCTAGAGTCTCTGTCTGATGATCTGATTGGTCTAGAGTCTCTGTCTGATGATCTGATTGGTCTAGAGTCTCTGTCTGACGATCTGATTGGTCTAGAGTCTCTGTCTGGCGATCTGATTGGTCTAGAGTCTCTGTCTGATGATCTGATTGGTCTAGAGTCTCTGTCGAGATGATCGGATTGGTCTAAGAGTCTCTGTCTGATGATCTGATTGGTCTAGAGTCTCTGTCTGATGATCTGATTGGTCTAGAGTCTCTGTTAAATGATCTGATTGGTCTAGAGTATCTGTGAGATGAACTGATTGGTCTAGAGTCTCAGTCTGATGATCTGATTGGTCTAGAGTCTCTGTCTGACGATTTGATTGGTCTAAGAGTCTCTGTCTGATGATCTGATTGGTCTAGAGTCTCTGTTAAATGATCTGATTGGTCTAGAGTATCTGTGAGATGAACTGATTGGTCTAGAGTCTCAGTCTGATGATCTCGATTGGTCTAGAGTCTCTGTCAGATGATCTGATTGGTCTGAGAGTCTCTGTTAAATGATCTGATTGGTCTAGAGTCTCTGTCTGATGATTTTTGATTGGTCTAGAGTTCTCTGTTCTGATCATCTGATTGGTCTGAGGGTCTCTGTCTGATGATCTGATTGGTCTAGAGTCTCTGTCTGATGATCTGATTGGTCTAGAGTCTCTGTCTGATGATCTGATTGGTCTAGAGTCTCTGTTCGATGATCTGATTGGTCTAGAGTCTCTGTCTGATGATCTGATTGGTCTAGAGTCTCTGTTAAATGATCTGATTGGTCTAGAGTATCTGTGAGATGAACTGATTGGTCTAGAGTCTCAGTCTGATGATCTGATTGGTCTAGAGTCTCTGTCAGATGATCTGATTGGTCTCAGAGTGTCTGTCAGACAGTAATTAGCCCAGTGGAGGAGCTGATGTACAGGCTCATTAGTGAAATGCAGCACTTCGTTGGCTGATTGCTAAGTCTATTGGGCAGCTTCATATGGCTGTGTTTCATGCACTGCCAGGACCTGAGGGAAAGCAGGAGGCTTTCAATCACAGTTTTGGCAGCGGTTGCGCATGTGGAGCTTCCATCTCGCTAAGAGCCGCTAGTTACCTAGAGTGCCATTTTGGAGGATGTTCAGCTTTTTTAAGCACGGCTGAAAAACAGAAGTCACTTTATGTTTTGGAGAGCCTCTCACCACACTCTCACGATAAAAGACCGCAGCGTTTGATTCATGCGAGCCTCGGCCATCGGATAGATCATGTCTGTTGGTTTAGCTCCATTTCGGTCTCATTGAAGATCCTTTTCTCAGAAACAATGCGACCGCATCACACAGGCCTGCAGATGCTGACTTCATACTTCGCCCAAAATAATTCTTGCTTTAGCAGAAGAAAGTATTTATAGCACAAACTGAACTCAGACCAGTGCTGACACGACCACTGGGATATGCAATAGGAGACATTTTACATCAGGCTAACAATAAAAGTTATTTTTGCAGGAGATTCAACCTAAAAATATAGCAATGAACTAGACCAAAAACCCCCAGAATATATGCACTCACCCTCATGTCGCTTGAAAACAGAAGAACATATTCTGACAACTGTTTTTTCCTTCATGTAGAGTAATAAAAGTCAATGGGGTCTAATTTTGTTAGATATCTTCCTTTATGTGTAAAGTCATACAGGTTTGAATGACATAAAGTAAGTAAATGATGACGGAATGATAATTTATAGATTATAGAACCAACCCTATTAAACACTTAAAGTCCACCTGTAGTCAATCATTTTATCCCTGTTTCCAGTCCAGCTATCTAAAAATTCTTAAATCAAGATGTATTTACTAGATGAGAAAGATACCACAGGATATTTAAGAAAAAATAAAATAAAATGAAGTGTGCTTTTGCCTAAAAGAAGTCATATGATCTGCCAATGCGGTCAGAAAAAATAATCTTGCTCCGTTTGATCTGAGATATTTTTTCTGACCACATTGGCAGATCATTTGACTCTCTCATCTAGTAAATGCATCTTGAATTAAGAATGTTTAGAAATTTGGACTGGAAACACGACAAAAACACTGAGTAAGAAAAGCATTAATATATATTCATCTACAGTGCTCAGTGCAAACAAATAATCCATGTCAGAGTGGGATGATTCAGGTCAATGAGTTCCACATCGATGTGACTCCAGGCCTGTTCTTGCATTTAAGAGACCTAATGTATCATGCAATTACTGCAGGTTAAAGCCGAGGCGAGGGCTTTACCTGCTGGGATAAATGGCTCTCTAATCAGCCGGGTTAGCGTTTGCCTCGGCTCGCCCGCGCGTGTGGGGAAGGTTGATAATAATGAACCTTAATGGCTCGCGATCTCCGACGCCGTTGAACGACTCGGGATCCGGAGCGCTTGTTCTCCGTGATACGCTTCAGCGGCACGAGGGTGAAGACGCCATTTGTATTCTGGGCTGCGAGCCCGACAGCTAATGCATCTGTATCGCCCACCGCTTCTCTCTTTTCCCATCATGCCCCTCAGCCAATGCACAGCACAATCCATCAAGTATTCATCAGAAAAATAGCAAGTCCAATAATCTTCCTCTCTCTCATCCGTGATAGAGTGAAGTTCCTCCGGGAGCCGCGGCACAAAAAAATAATCAGGTGCTTCTCGAATGCTGCCTATTCCAATCATCGAGGGCTTCATTTATAGCACTGGGTTAAAAACAACCCGATTTGGGTGGTGTTTAACCCAAGGGCTGGGTAAATATCGTAGAGAACACATTGTGTTACACAAAAACTACCCAAACAGTGGTTGTCCGTCTGACCCAGGATCTGTTTTACACAAAAACTACCCAAACAGTCGGTTGTTCCGTCTGACCCAGGATCTGTTTTACACAAAAACTACCCAAACACTGGGTTGTTCCATCTGACCCAGGATTTGTGTTACACAAAAACTACCCAAACACTGGGTTGTTCCGTCTGACCCAGGATCTGTTTTACACAAAAACTACCCAAACACTGGGTTGTTTCCGTCTGACCCAGGATCTGTTTTACACAAAACCTACCCAAACACTGGGTTGTTACGTCTGACCCAGGATCTGTTTTACACAGAAACTACCCAAACACTGGAGTTGTTTCCGTCTGACCCAGGATCTGTTTTACACAAAACCTACCCAAACACTGGGTTGTTACGTCTGACCCAAGATCTGGGTAACACAAAAACTACCCAAACACTGGGTTGCTTCCGTCTGACCCAGGATCTGTTTTTACACAAAAACTACCCAAACACTGGGTTGTTCCATATAACCCAGGATTTGTGTTACACAAAAACTACCCAAACACTGGGTTGTTTCTGTCTAACCCAGGATCTGTTTTACACAAAAACTACCCAAACACTGGGATTGTTCCGTCTGACCCAGGATCTGTTTTACACAAAACCTACCCAAACACTGGGTTGTTCCGTCTGACCCAGGATCTGTTTTACACAAAAACTACCCAAACACTGGGTTGTTCCGTCTGACCCAGGATCTGTTTTACACAAAACCTACCCAAACACTGGGTTGTTCCGTCTGACCCAGGATCTGTTTTACACAAAAACTACCCAAACACTGGGTTGTTTCGTCTGACCCAGGATCTGTTTTACACAAAAACTACCCAAACACTGGGCTGTTTTCCGTCTGACCCAGGATCTGTTTTACACAAAACCTACCCAAACACTGGGTTGTTACTGTCTGACCCAAGATCTGGGTAACACAAAAACTACCCAAACACTGGGTTGTTCCGTCTGACCCAGGATCTGTGTTACACAAAAACTACCCAAACACTGGGTTGTTCCGTCTGACCCAGGATCTGTTTTACACAAAACCTACCCAAACACTGGGTTGTTCTGTCTGACCCAGGATCTGTGTTACACAAAAACTACCCAAACACTGGGTTGTTACGTCTGACCCGAGGATCTGGGTAACACAAAAACTACCCAAACACTGGGTTGTTCTGTCTGACCCAGGATCTGTGTTACACAAAAACTACCCAAACACTGGGTTGTTCCGTCTGACCCAGGATCTGTGTTACACAAAAACTACCCAAACACTGGGTTGTTCCGTCTGACCCAGGATCTGTTTTACACAAAAACTACCCAAACACTGGGTTGTTCTGTCTGACCCAGGATCTGTTTTACACAAAAACTACCCAAACACTGGGTTGTTCCGTCTGACCCAGGATCTGGGTAACACAAAAACTACCCAAACACTGGGTTGTTCCGTCTGACCCAGGATCTGTGTTACACAAAACCTACCCAAACACTGGGTTGTTCCGTCTGACCCAGGATCTGTGTTACACAAAAACTACCCAAACACTGGGTTGTTCCGTCTGACCCAGGATCTGTGTTACACAAAAACTACCCAAACACTGGGTTGTTACTGTCTAACCCAGGATCTGAACACAAAAACTACCCAAACACTGGGTTGTTGCCGTCTGACCCAGGATCTGTGAAACACAAAAACTACCCAAACATTGAAAAAATAAGCCCCAAAAACTGACCTTAAGCTCAACTCAGGATTTTGTTAGAAAATATAACAATGTGTTTTCTTGAAGGGATGTGAACAACAGGTGCTGTGACTACATAACAAACACCCACTCACACACTCTGACAGTGTGTTTTAATAGAATTTCTGCATTGCAAAATAAATGTACAGTGACTCTGAACACAACAAGAACACGCTGAACATAAAAATAAACCCGTTGATCACCACCTCAGAATGGAGAGAGATGGAGCTGATTTCTGAAATCACTGTGTGTATATAAACGGTAATTTGATGGTTTCTAGTCATTATGTGTGTGTGTGAGGGTCGATCTGTGTTCTGAAAGCACTGAATGATTTCAGGCCTGATAAATGAGGTGCGTCAGCTCTTCTCAGATTGATTATTGATTGGCTCTCGCTGAGGAAACGCGCCGTCATTTCCATCAGCTTCTGCATCTTCTCTGGGATAATGGAAGCGGCTCGTCTCTCTCTCTCTCTCTCTCTCTCTCTCTCCCTCTCTGAGCGTTGAGCGTGTGAGCGTTGCGATGTGAATCGATGGGTGTGTGTGGGAGGAGAGCTGGGGGTTGGGAACGAAGGGAGATGATTTTAAGTGCACGGGCAGCATAAAAATGGCTTTCTTGATTCCATGCAAGAGCAATAAACCACATCCGTTTGAAATTCCATTAGCGGCGGCTCTCGCTCGCCCTCCCCCGTGCCTCGCTCTACGCGTGTGTGTGTGCCTGCGCATGTTAATCAGCCTTTCTGCGGCGAGGACACGGCGGAGGAATGCAAATGCTGGTGTTCCTGGACCGGGTCACACAAACGCCACTGTTGCGAATTCTGCTCGGGATTGAGAAACGCTTCTTTCCCTGAGCGACACACACGCTTTAATCTGGACTGATCCAACAAGAGCTTGTGTTTTAATCACACACTCTCTGATGCTGGACCAGAGGTGGACGCTGACACACACACACACACACACAGCGCTGAACTAGCAGTACTGACCTACGCACACACACACACACCTCAGACAGACACACACACACAGACACACACACACCTGCAAGATTCTGGGTTGAGAGTCTGGATATCACTCTTTGACACCAGGAACTATCCCGTAACTGCATTACCAGTCCTGTTCTTCCTCAGTGTTTCTGTCTTCAACATCTAATCATTCTCACATCAACACACACTTACTGGAGAACAACCGAAGATATTCAGACTTGAATAATAAAAAATGCATGAAAATTAAGTGAGTTGGTGCTTAAATATCTACCAATGGAGTCAGAAAAATAATTCAGATTTACCTTTGAATTCAGTTTATTTTTCTAAATTTTTCTGAGTTCTTATTTTAAGCACAAACTCGCTTAATTTTGATCATATCTTGCTGAACCCTGTGGGGTCGGCTCAAAAATAAAATTACACGATTTCAACATTCAGCATGCAGGAACTCAACATCTGTTTCTAAAATGGAGCAAAATTGAGTTACAGTCTCAGTTTCTGATCTTTGACTGAACTCGAGTCACTAAAGCACCTGTGGCTCAGTTTACCCCGCAGCTTCTGGACTCCTAACTTTCATTCATCCAGACTGGGATCAATCCGGCCGCTCACATTCATAATGGATCTGAGAGATCCATCAGCCGGCCGGGACTGAAGCAGACGACCGACGAGACGAGATATACCGAACACTGCTAACAATGCTGTTCTCACTCAGTGTGTGTGTCCTGTTCCTAGTCCAAATATCTAAACCTTCTTCATTCAAGTAGCATTATCAGATTAAGAAATGATATCTTGTTTTCTAAAAAAGTGAGATTTTGGTTAAAACAAGCAAAATTGTGATATTTCATGTCCACCTAATAATGTTAAAATACAGCAACGACTGACTCTGTGCTAACTGGACAAATGTTAAAATGTTGGAGAGTATTTACACAACAACAGTCAGTTACTGCAAGTCTTCAAAACAGTTGGGGAAGAAATGAAACAAGTGTCATTATATTATATCCATCCATTCAGTCTTAAAGCCAAACACAAATACACTACCTGTGCTCATCTTCATTCAAAACTACCCAAACACTGGGTTATTACATCTGACCCAGGATCTGTGTAACACAAAAACTACCCAAACACTGGGTTGTTAAGTCTGACCCAGGATCTGTGTAACACAAAAACTACCCAAACACTGGGTTGTTACAGTCTGACCCAGGATCTGTGTTACACAAAAACTACCCAAACACTGGGTTGTTCCGTCTGACCCAGGATCTGTGTAACACAAAAACTACCCAAACACTGGGTTGTTAAGTCTGACCCAGGATCTGTGTAACACAAAAACTACCCAAACACTGGGTTGTTACGTCTGACCCAGGATCTGTGTAACACAAAAACTACCCAAACACTGGGTTGTTACGTCTGACTCAGGATCTGTTACACAAAAACTACCCAAACACTGGGTTGTTCCGTCTGACCCAGGATCTGTGTAACACAAAAACTACCCAAACACTGGGTTGTTACGTCTGACCCAGGATCTGTGTAACACAAAAACTACCCAAACACTGGGTTGTTACGTCTGACCCAGGATCTGTGTTACACAAAAACTACCCAAACACTGGGTTGTTCCGTCTGACCCAGGATCTGTGTAACACAAAAACTACCCAAACACTGGGTTGTTACGTCTGACCCAGGATCTGTGTAACACAAAAACTACCCAAACACTGGGTTGTTACATCTGACCCAGGATCTGTGTTACACAAAACTACCCAAACACTGGGTTGTTACGTCTGACCCAGGATCTGTGTAACACAAAAACTACCCAAACACTGGGTTGTTACATCTGACCCAGGATCTGGGTAACACAAAAACTACCCAAACACTGGGTTGTTACATCTGACCCAGGATCTGTGTAACACAAAAACTACCCAAACACTGGGTTGTTACGTCTGATCCAGGATCTGGGTTACACAAAAACTACCCAAACACTGGGTTGTTACGTCTGACTCAGGATCTGTGTAACACAAAAACTACCCAAACACTGGGTTGTTACATCTGACCCAGGATCTGTGTTACACAAAAACTACCCAAACACTGGGTTGTTACATCTGACCCAGGATCTGTGTTACACAAAAACTACCCAAACACTGGGTTGTTACGTCTGACTCAGGATCTGTGTTACACAAAAACTACCCAAACACTGGGTTGTTACATCTGACCCAGGATCTGGGTTACACAAAAACTACCCAAACACTGGGTTGTTACGTCTGACCCAGGATCTGTGTTACACAAAAACTACCCAAACACTGGGTTGTTACGTCTGACTCAGGATCTGTGTAACACAAAAACTACCCAAACACTGGGTTGTTACATCTGACCCAGGATCTGTGTTACACAAAAACTACCCAAACACTGGGTTGTTACATCTGACCCAGGATCTGTGTTACACAAAAACTACCCAAACACTGGGTTGTTCCGTCTGACCCAGGATCTGTGTAACACAAAAACTACCAAACACTGGGTTGTTACGTCTGATCCAGGATCTGGGTAACACAAAAACTACCCAAACACTGGGTTGTTCCGTCTGACCCAGGATCTGTGTTACACAAAAACTACCCAAACACTGGGTTGTTCCATCTGACCCAGGATCTGTGTTACACAAAAACTACCCAAACACATGGTTGTTCCGTCTGACCCAGGATCTGTGTAACACAAAAACTACCCAAACACTGGGTTGTTCCGTCTGACCCAGGATCTGTGTAACACAAAAACTACCCAAACACTGGGTTGTTACGTCTGACCCAGGATCTGGGTTACACAAAAACTACCCAAACACTGGGTTGTTCCGTCTGACCCAGGATCTGGGTAACACAAAAACTACCCAAACACTGGGTTGTTACGTCTGACCCAGGATCTGGGTTACACAAAAACTACCCAAACACTGGGTTGTTACATCTGACCCAGGATCTGTGTTACACAAAAACTACCCAAACACTGGGTTGTTACATCTGACCCAGGATCTGTGTTACACAAAAACTACCCAAACACTGGGTTGTTACGTCTGACTCAGGATCTGGGTTACACAAAAACTACCCAAACACTGGGTTGTTACATCTGACCCAGGATCTGTGTAACACAAAAACTACCCAAACACTGGGTTGTTACGTCTGACCCAGGATCTGTGTTACACAAAAACTACCCAAACACTGGGTTGTTACGTCTGACTCAGGATCTGTGTAACACAAAAACTACCCAAACACTGGGTTGTTACATCTGACCCAGGATCTGTGTTACACAAAAACTACCCAAACACTGGGTTGTTACATCTGATCCAGGATCTGTGTTACACAAAAACTACCCAAACACTGGGTTGTTCCGTCTGACCCAGGATCTGGGTAACACAAAAACTACCCAAACACTGGGTTGTTACGTCTGACCCAGGATCTGTGTAACACAAAAACTACCCAAACACTGGGTTGTTCCGCCTGACCCAGGATCTGTGTAACACAAAAACTACCCAAACACTGGGTTGTTCCGTCTGACCCAGGATCTGTGTAACACAAAAACTACCCAAACACTGGGTTGTTACATCTGATCCCAGGATCTGTGTAACACAAAAACTACCCAAACACTGGGTTGTTCCGTCTGACCCAGGATCTGTGTAACACAAAAACTACCAAACACTGGGTTGTTCCGTCTGACCCAGGATCTGGGTAACACAAAAACTACCCAAACACTGGGTTGTTCCGTCTGACCCAGGATCTGTGTAACACAAAAACTACCCAAACACTGGGTTGTTACATCTGACCCAGGATCTGTGTTACACAAAAACTACCCAAACACATGGGTTGTTCCGTCTGACCCAGGATCTGTGTAACACAAAAACTACCCAAACACTGGGTTGTTCCGTCTAACCCAGGATCTGTGTAACACAAAAACTACCCAAACACTGGGTTGTTACGTCTGACCCAGGATCTGGGTTACACAAAAACTACCCAAACACTGGGTTGTTCCGTCTGACCCAGGATCTGGGTAACACAAAAACTACCCAAACACTGGGTTGTTACGTCTGACCCAGGATCTGGGTTACACAAAAACTACCCAAACACTGGGTTGTTACATCTGACCCAGGATCTGTGTAACACAAAAACTACCCAAACACTGGGTTGTTACGTCTGACCCAGGATCTGGGTTACACAAAACTACCCAAACACTGGGTTGTTCCGTCTGACCCAGGATCTGGGTAACACAAAAACTACCCAAACACTGGGTTGTTACGTCTGACCCAGGATCTGGGTTACACAAAACTACCCAAACACTGGGTTGTTACGTCTGACTCAGGATCTGTGTAACACAAAAACTACCCAAACACTGGGTTGTTACATCTGACTCAGGATCTGTGTAACACAAAAACTACCCAAACACTGGGTTGTTACGTCTGACCCAGGATCTGGGTTACACAAAACCTACCCAAACACTGGGTTGTTACGTCTGACCCAGGATCTGTGTAACACAAAAACTACCCAAACACTGGGTTGTTCCGTCTGACCCAGGATCTGTGTTACACAAAAACTACCCAAACACTGAAGAAACCCTCTTTTTTTAGAGTGTGTTTTCCTCAAGGGCTTTAACCCCATCAGTAGATAATTTGGTTTTGCTTTGTAAATCTTTGCTTGTTTTAAGCAAAAACTCATTTAATTTAGTTTTTTTTTATCCGAAAACAATAATTTTTCGAAGCTTCTTGATTTAAGAATGTTTCGATATTTGGACTGGATACGAGACAGAAGCACTGAGAAGAAACGTATTGTTCTGTGGTGTAGTTTAGCTGTAGTGTTATCGGCATCATGTCTCGCCTGTAGAAGAGCTCGTAACACACTCTCTGATTAAAGGTGAAGCTCCTCCATCCGTCCTGCTGGAGTGAACGGATGATCTGATGGCCTTTAGTTAACAGCCGGCTGGAGGACTGTGTTTTTCCCCAATGGCACATTCAGGTGGATATAAAACTGTCACACACAGAATGAACGGTGTGTGAAATGACCTCTCAGGCGCTCACTGGTGTGTGTCGACGGGTTGCCGGCTCTCGTTTCAGGTGATCTGGTCCAGTAGAGTCAGGATAACCCGTCTCACACACACATGCATAAGTGTACACCCCCTGCTGAATCTGTGTATGATCACCGAGACGAGCTTTATTTAGGACCGCTGCGACACAACAGGTCCTGGAAGAGCCGTACACACTTCTCACACACACAAACACACACGTGCAGCTGTAAGCAAACCATGATCACGCGTACACTTTAAATCTTCATTTAGGTTCTGGTGATTTATACGTCTGAATATTTTTTGCCGTACGACCTTTTTGTCTTCCGGCGCACGAACACTCTCAGCAAGGATCATCCGCACAGCTTTATAAACGCGACCCCTGACCTTTCTTCAGGTGATCTGGTCCGGTAGAGTCAGGTTCACCCGTCTCTCACACAAACACACACGTTTAAGGGTGTGCAAACATACACACCGGACTCATAAACTCCATCTCTCTGATGCGAGCGGTGGGAAACTCAGACTGACCCAGACGTTCATCGGTTGAAATGTGTTTCCGTGAGGAACAGAAGCTGATGGTGTGTGACAGGCGGAGAACGAGAGTTACTCAAATAAATGCAGAATCACAAATAAAACTGTCTAAAGAAGCCCTGGAGTCTACAGCTGTGAGTATTACAGTCAAAACAAGATCATTCACACACCAGATGGAGGTTTGATATGTAGTGTGTGTGCAGGACATCGGTCTATTTCTGTGAGTGAGGAGAGCAGAATAAAGTCAACTATGAGATATTACACACTAATATTCTACATACAGGGAAAAAATAATGATTCCTCCAGTTTGAGCTGATGATGTTCTGCTGAAGTGTGTTTTCTGTAATTGCTCTTTTTACACACACTGAACAACATGAAGCATTGCTTGGTCACTGGTTGAGCTAAACTGGTATTATCTAATTGTGGAGTTTAAGGGGTGATGAACTGAGAAATCAAATTTTCCTTGAGCTTTTGACATCTAAGAGGTCATCATATTATAAGAATAAGTTTCAGAACTGAAAATGTCCTTGTTAGTCCACTAAAAGCTTTTATTGACACCAGCCTCAACAAACGACTCATTTTTTAAAAGTGGGGAAATTTGACGTCAAAGTTGTTAAAACACCCGCAGAAGAAGATCAAACGCCTACCTCAACACGGCTGGTTTAGCCCCGCCCACAAATTCGCGCATTACACGCATAGCTGAATAGCCTAACATAGATGCCTACCTCGTGATGACAAACCGGATCGATCTACCGAGCAATACAGGATATTGTGCTGTGCTGGTTGTGGAAGAAGACAGTCGCTGCATAAGCTTCCTCTGGATTCCAATAGGACTGCATGGATAAACTTTATTTTTAATGACGTTCCAGCTGATGAGGTAAAACATCGTCGTCTGTTCGCTTCATTTCACTGAGGATTGTTTTGTAAACAAGACTGGATTTGCAGAGCGATTAAGAGTAAAGAACGGTGCTGTGCCGTCTATATTGGATCTGACAGGAATTGTGCAACACACGGACTCTGGGTTCGAACATGTATTGGCCAATCCGGTTGCCATTTTTCAACATTGGACGTTTTCCCCCACGTGCACTGTTGAGTTAGTTAATCTCATAATAATATGCAAAACTGTAATCCACTCACAGCAGTGGGCGTTTACTTCCAAATCTTCAGTGCGACACGCCCATAAAAACCGACTGTTTTTCAGCTAGGCTCACAACTTGGGTACAAAATAGCCTATTACTTATTCATTTTGATGTTTTTAAATGCAAAAACCAAGCGAACGTCATAAATTGACCTCAGACAACAATATAATAAAATTTAAAAGCCAGTTCATGACCCCTTTAAATTGACCTGCTGACAGATATTCAACATAATTCATGTGTGAGAGTCCAACAGAAGGACAAAACCAGTCAAATATCCACTGATCTGAGAACTGCTCATGTTTATCACCATTCTCGAAACTATAGCG
>JAQIUQ010001540.1:357500-504071 GCA_030378365.1 Hybognathus amarus
CTGAGCTAACACACACTCCTGAGCTAACACACACTCCTGAGTAACACACACTCCTGACTAACACACACTCCTGAGTAACACACTCCTGACAACACACACTCCTGACTAACACACACTCCTGAGCTACACACACTCCTGACTAACACACACTCCTGACTAACACACACTCCTGACTAACACACACTCCTGACTAACACACACTCCTGAGCCACACACACTCCTGACTAACACACACTCCTGAGCAACACACACTCCTGAGCAACACACACTCCTGAGCAACACACACTCCTGAGTAACACACACTCCTGAGTAACACACACTCCTGAGTAACACACACTCCTGAGTAACACACACTCCTGAGTAACACACACTCCTGAGTAACACACACTCCTGAGCAACACACACTCCTGAGCAACACACACTCCTGAGCAACACACACCACTCCTGAGCAACACACACTCCTGAGCCACACACACTCCTGAGCATACACACACTCCTGAGCAACACGCACATCCTGAGCCACACACACTCCTGAGCAACACACACTCCTGAGCAACACACACTCCTGAGCACACACACTCCTGAGCAACACACACTCCTGAGCACACACACACATCCTGAGCAACACACACTCCTGAGCCACACACACTCCTGAGCCACACACACTCCTGAGCAACACACACTCCTGAGCAACACACACTCCTGAGCAACACACACTCCTGAGCAACACACACTCCTGAGCCACACACACTCCTGAGCAACACACACTCCTGAGCCAGCCACACACACTCCTGAGCAACACACACTCCTGAGCCACACGCACTCCTGAGCAACACACTCTCCTGAGCAACACACACTCCTGAGCCACGCACTCCTGAGCCACACACACTCCTGAGCAACACACACTCCTGAGCCACACACACTCCTGACTATCCCTGAGCCACACACACTCCTGAGCAACACACACTCCTGAGCAACACACACTCCTGAGCAACACACACTACCCTGAGCAACAACACACTCCTCGAGCCACACACACTCCTGAGCAACACACACTCCTGAGCCACACACACTGCGCTAACACACACTCCTGAGCCACACACACTCCTGAGCACAGGAGGTGGAGAGAGTAATGAAGTGTGCTACTCAAGTAAAAGTACTACTACTTCAATAAAATTTTACTTAAGTACAAGTAAAAGTTCTGGTCTAAAAATCTACTCAAGTAAAAGTAAAAGTAGCTCATTTAAAATTTACTCAAAGTAAAAGTTACTGAGTTACTTTTTTAACACCGGGGTGGGGGAATCCCCGTGTGGGGTTGTAATGGTATGAGATTTTCACAGTGTGATAACGTCTCTGAAAATACCATGGTTTACAGTATTAATCAATTATTAAATAAATTATTATTATTATCATCAGTTAAAATTGATCAGTTAAAATTAAACAGGGTTTTTATTTGGTTGAACAAATGCTTTTAATTATAATAAACTTGAAACCATTTGTTTGTTTTGTTTATTAAAATCTTAATAAAACATGTCTAATCAATTAAATTCGATAATTGATAATGACAACTTATTTTTAGCATTAATTATTTATTAAAATGTTTAAGAATTATATTGTCCTATGAAATGCATTTTATTCAGAAAATTAATGTTTCTTTGATTTAATACAAATATATTATCAAAAACGGTGGTAATCAAATGTAAATTTAAACTTGTGTCCTTTTATTTTTGGGAGAAGCGCTGCAAAAACAGATTTACTAAATTAAAACATGGACAAAAAAATATTCCTTTAAATAATGAAATGTATTAATATTGTTGTTGTTATTTTTATTATATTTTGAGAGGTAGGCTACGTTCTTCTGTATGCCTACAATAGTAATATATTTCTGTCATAACTTCTCATAGTGAAACCCAACTTTTATTTTGACGGGTTGTAGTGAAGACCAAAAGTGAAGAAAAGTGTAAAAAAACGTTTTTTCTCAAATAAAATTATGAAAATGCCCATTGAGCACATGAATGTCACGCATACTTGAGTATGTACTAAGTTAACTTAGTAGACAAAAAGCGGCGCAGCTCAGCAGAACAAATAGGGTTATACATTTACATGCAGTATTTTTGTGCTTAAATATTCACAGACCAGGTTGCGATTGGATTTATTGCACAGTTCTACTTTCCATGTATCTGTCCATTATTTTGCATGTTTTACGTGATATCTGCGTTAAGTGAATAATTCCACTTTCATGACTGGATTTCGGGATTCCCTCTGCATCACGTAAGTCACTCGAAGTTATAATCGGCACATACCTTTATCTGCAGGAGGGGTAGTGTCCTATATCCTCCTTTTGCAGCCACTTTGCGTTCACTTTTTTAGCAAACAAATATCTATCCTCGAGGACATAATTCGTTTCATAAGAATTCGAGCGCGATTCGTTTTCAGCTTCAGCTGGGTCTGTCTATGGGTCTGCGTCACCTTTCTTGCGCGTTTGTTCTCCCGCCTTTCAACCAATGCAGTAGTTTCCGGAGTGTGATAATTTTTTTTTCTCCCGTGTACTATTATTTTTTACTCAGTAACGGATATGATTTAAAATGTAGCGAAGTACAATACTTCAAACAAAATGTACTTAAGTAAAAGTAAAAGTACAGATTTTAAAAACTACTTAAAAAAGTAGAAGTACACAAAAAAACTACTCAATTACGTAACGCGAGTAAATGTAATTCGTTACTTTCCACCTCTGCCTGAGCAACACACACTCCTGAGCTAACACACACTCCTGAGCAACACACACTCCTGAGCAACACACACTCCTGAGCCACACACACTCCTGACTAACACACACTCCTGAGTGCACTTAGCGAGGCTGGATTACTTCGCTGTGTGTACTTTTAGTTTCTACCTGTTTTCTGTAATTCTGTAAACGACTGCAGACTAATGAAGTAAACTGCTCATCTTCACTTCCTCTAAGAATCATTACGCTCTATGAATCATGTGAAAGAATCATTACACTCTATGAATCATGTGAAAGAATCATTACGCTCTATGAATCATGTGAAAGAATCGTTACGCTCTATGAATCATGTGAAAGAATCGTTACGTTCTATGGAATCATGTGAAAGAGATGAGTTACGCTCTATGAATCATGTGAAGAATCACTTACGCTCTATGAATCATGTGAAAGAGATCAGTTACTTCTATGAATCATGTGAAATAGTCTACACTCTATGAATCATGTGGAAAGAATTGATTACGTTCTATGAATCATGTGAAAGAATCATTACACTCTATGAATCATGTGAAAGAATCGTTACGTTCTATGAATCATGTGAAAGAATCAGATTACGCTCTATGAATCATGTGAAAGAATCATTACACTCTATGAATCATGTGAAAGAATCGTTACGTTCTATGAATCATGTGAAAATCGTTACATTTCTATGAATCATGTGAAAATCGTTATGTTCTATGAATCATGTGAAAGAATAGTTACGTTCTATGAATCATGTGAAAGAATAGTTAACGTTCTATGAATCATGTGAAAGAATCGTTACGCTCTATGAATCATGTGAAAGAATCATTACGTTCTATGAATCATGTGAAAGAATCGTTACATTCTATGAATCATGTGAAAGAATCGTTACGACTGAAAAGAAAATATATGAGTTTGTATGAAGTCACTGAAACTGTTCAAACTGTAAAGATAAAAAAAGTGTGTATTTTCTGTATCGAGTGTTTGATGCAAGTGTTTTTGCAGAAATCTTCTTACCTGTTAGCTCAGCCAGTGAGAGGTCATGTGAGCCACAAGAGGTCATGTGACCAATTAGAAGCAGCCTCAGCAATAAGAGGTCATGTGACCCAAGAGAGAAAGCCCATGAGTCAAAGGGAGAATGATTTATCCCTGCCTTACATGTAGAAATATGTATTCTATTTTATAATCTGATTTAGTGTAATATGATTATGATGATGAGAGAGTTAATCTAGTGTCAGGTCATTCTCTGGTTTCTTAAGCGCTGTATAATTCCCCCTTTAGAGGACGATTCATTAGAGATAGAGAGATTCATCAGCACAGAAACTCACTGAAATATAATCAATTTACAGTCATTTTCATTAATGAAACATGAAATGAGAACCGGCAGCACAGGTAAACAGAATATATATATTAATATTATACTTCCCAGATGACGGATTACATTTAGGAACTGCAAAATGTTGTATTACATGTTTAAATACGCAAACGTTACATTTACATTTTCTAATTAAATGTGCACTAATTTGCAAACATTTCCAGAACACAGATCTGAACATTAGATAAAGCCAGATTCATGATTTTGTTGACATGTGAAATGTTTGTCAGTTAAACTTTTGATCTCCAATCGTGTGTGTGTGTGTGTGTGTGTGTGTGTGTGTGTGTGTGTGAGTGGCGCTGTCCTGAGTTGCATTGCAACCGGCCGAGAAGCACAGCACCATGTCTTTAACACTGACATTATCTCTATGAAACGGACACACACCGCCGGCATCCAGCAACGGCTCAGGATCCTGAAACACCATTTACAGAGCTTTATATCTAATTTACATAATTTCTCTCAAATCTTCATTAATGTAGCTATACTGACTTCACCCTGTGCTTCAATATACGTTTAGTTTTATATTAATTTACAGAAAGCAGCTGCTTCAATGAAAATTGCTGATGTTTTTTTTCTTAAAGAGCCAGCGCCCATGAGCGGCCGCGAGTGAGACATGAGACGAGGACTGTACATCTGATAGACGGAGGAACACTCACACAGAGAGACTCTCCTTCAGACGTTCATCCGCAGATGACCCGGCGTTCCCGACCTCGGCGCTCCGGGGCTTGTGTTTGATAACTCTTCTAAAGCAGGATTTATCTCCACGGCCACTGGAAAACTTATGGGGTCGATCCCGAATCATGGATCAGTGACCCTGACGCTCATATCCAGGCTTAATGCTGATGGCACACACGGCGGCTCTGAAGAGTGTGTTTGCGAGGTGATGCGGACCCGTAAATCCGCCGGCTCGGGTCTGATTCATTAAGGTATTGTTGAGGTTAAAGTCTCTGAAATGAATTTTCTGAGAGCGGCAGGAAATAAAGGATTGGAGTCGAGCTCGGAGCCAAACGCCTCGGTGGCAAACAAAGAAAGCGGCGTTTCCAATAACCAGACGTCTATTATCCGGCGCTGACACTGATTCAGGATCAGCACAGTATATATCTCTCACTTAACCTGAACCTCCAGCCGAACCCAAGACCAGCAGCAATACTTTATTACTATAGCACGATTACAACAACCAATGCCGACCTCCTGTGGCTTCTGGCTCGCTGACTTCCTTTAATATTCAGCAGTATTATTGTCACGGGTGCTTGCAGAAGAAGAGGAAGATGTTTTTCAACACAAAGATTTAATGGGAATAATATAATGATAGCAGAACAGACAGAAACACACACTGAAGCGCACACACACAGATGAGAACTGATGACGACGCGTCACATGATGACAAGTGCAAAACTAACTAAACTAAACACAACTGGCGATGATTATTGGGACTATATTCTCGAATTTTCTTTTTTAGACATTTAATATCAACATTATTATTGAACTCCTGCATTATATGAGAACTGAACTGAGCTGGACGATGACATCAGAGCAGATATAAATATATGAACTAAATTAATACCAAAAATAACCGTCTCTGAACTGAACTATTTTCTTCTAGACTCAATCTTTGTTGCATTATAATCTCTGTAAAGCTGCTTTGAAACACTCTGTATTGTATAAAGTGCTGTAGAAATTAAGCTGACTTGCTCTGGAATAAAGTTATTTTGTTGTAGTTTTTTTTTATTTATTCACTTCTGTTGTAAAAAAATAATTAGTTATTAATTTAGAGACCACTTACATGACAGCGTTTTCAACTGAAAACAGAAAACTTGCATTCATTTGCACGTCAACGGTAATATAATATAAGATACAATATAATAAAATTGTCACTGATTAAAAGCAGTTGTCGGATGTGTTGGAGTTGTCCTGTACAGTGGCAGCGGACGCTAAAGTTTAAATGAAATGCCCTCCAAACCAAACCATGCTTGTTTCTGTTCCCGCTAATAATGATGGATTTACTCGTTGCGCGTGCCGGCAGACTAATGACGTACGCGTTCCTCCTCCGGCGTCTGAGGGAAATTACACTCCACACTCAGTGTTATATTACATACATCACAATTAGATCTGAACGAGCAGCCTGGCTTCATTCTGGTCCTGTAGCGAATGACAGAAGATGGTGAACACAATAAAGCAAAAGCACAGTTCATAAATAACACGAAACTAGCAGTAATGCTGCAGATATTAACAGAACGACGGCAGAACTGTGATTTCTGATCAGTATTGGTGGATATGATCATGTATGATCAGTATTGGTGGGAATATGATCATGTATGATCAGTATTGGTGGATATGATCATGTATGATCAGTATTGGTGGATATGATCATGTATGATCAGTATTGGTGGATATGATCATGTATGATCAGTATTGGTGGATATGATCATGTATGATCAGTATTGGTGGATATGATCATGTATGATCAGTATTGGTGGATATGATCATGTATGATCAGTATTGGTGGATATGATCATGTATGATCAGTATTGGTGGATATGATCATGTATGATCAGTATTGGTGGATATGATCATGTATGATCAGGATTGGTGGATATGATCATGTATGATCAGTATTGGTGGATATGATCATGTATGATCAGTATTGGTGGATATGATCATGTATGATCAGTATTGGTGGATATGATCATGTATGATCAGTATTGGTGGATATGATCATGTATGATCAGTATTGGTGGATATGATCATGTATGATCAGTATTGGTGGATATGATCATGTATGATCAGTATTGGTGGATATGATCATGTATGATCAGTATTGGTGGATATGATCATGTATGATCAGTATTGGTGGATATGATCATGTATGATCAGTATTGGTGGATATGATCATGTATGATCAGTATTGGTGGATATGATCATGTATGATCAGTATTGGTGGATATGATCATGTATGATCAGTATTGGTGGATATGATCATGTATGATCAGTATTGGTGGATATGATCATGTATGATCAGTATTGGTGGATATGATCATGTATGATCAGTATTGGTGGATATGATCATGTATGATCAGTATTGGTGGATATGATCATGTATGATCAGTATTGGTGGATATGATCATGTATGATCAGTATTGGTGGATATGATCATGTATGATCAGTATTGGTGGATATGATCATGTATGATCAGTATTGGTGGATATGATCATGTATGATCAGTATTGGTGGATATGATCATGTATGATCAGTATTGGTGGATATGATCATGTATGATCAGTATTGGTGGATATGATCATGTATGATCAGTATTGGTGGATATGATCATGTATGATCAGTATTGGTGGATATGATCATGTATGATCAGTATTGGTGGATATGATCATGTATGATCAGTATTGGTGGATATGATCATGTATGATCAGTATTGGTGGATATGATCATGTATGATCAGTATTGGTGGATATGATCATGTATGATCAGTATTGGTGGATATGATCATGTATGATCAGTATTGGTGGATATGATCATGTATGATCAGTATTGGTGGATATGATCATGTATGATCAGTATTGGTGGATATGATCATGTATGATCAGTATTGGTGGATATGATCATGTATGATCAGTATTGGTGGATATGATCATGTATGATCAGTATTGGTGGATATGATCATGTATGATCAGTATTGGTGGATATGATCATGTATGATCAGTATTGGTGGATATGATCATGTATGATCAGGATTGGTGGATATGATCATGTATGATCAGTATTGGTGGATATGATCATGTATGATCAGTATTGGTGGATATGATCATGTATGATCAGTATTGGTGGATATGATCATGTATGATCAGTATTGGTGGATATGATCATGTATGATCAGTGATTGGTGGATATGATCATGTATGATCAGGATTGGTGGATACTGATCATGTATGATCAGTATTGGTGGATATGATCATGTATGATCAGTATTGGTGGATATGATCATGTATGATCAGTATTGGTGGATATGATCATGTATGATCAGTATTGGTGGATATGATCATGTATGATCAGGATTGGTGGATATGATCATGTATGATCAGTATTGGTGGATATGATCATGTATGATCAGTATTGGTGGATATGATCATGTATGATCAGTATTGGTGGATATGATCATGTATGATCAGTATTGGTGGATATGATCATGTATGATCAGTATTGGTGGATATGATCATGTATGATCAGTATTGGTGGAGTTATTGAACTGAACTGAATCAACACTGATCAGCCTGTCCAACACTCATGTGGAGAGAACGTTACAGAGACTGGCAGAGAAAGACAAACTAAAATCCCAATGTGCTAAAACACACAGACTGTTTATAGGCAGTGATGTCAGCTCTATAGAAGTGTGTAGAAATACAGAAATAGACATGTGTGTGTGTGTGTGTGTGTGTGTGTGTGTGTGTGTGTGTGTGTGTGTGTGTGTGTGTGTGTGTGTGTGTGTGTGTGTGTGTGTGTGTGTGTGTGTGTGTGTGTGTGTGTGTGTGTGTGTTGGTGGCACTAGAGGCTTTGAGTGACAGAACCTAATATTGTGTTCATTTCACATCACTCACAATTTCATAACTTTTACTGTATGGCTTTACGGACTTTACATGCAGAAGAATACAAAGGCCAAACACACACACACACACACACACACACACACACACATCTGGACCTGCAGACCAATCTGCTCAAGCTGAGGCTTTACGGCAAAACAATTTGTTCTCCAACTTCCCGATACATGTGAGGCGCACACAAGCTGACGCAGGAGCTTTGTTCAGTGGGAAGACGTGTACGCAGATGGTGGATCTGGCATCAGCAGGAGAGAGGGAGGAGAGAGAGAGGAGAGAGATAGAGATAGAGAGAGAGAGAGAGAGAGAGAGGGAGAGAGGAGAGAGAGAGAGAGAGAGAGAGAGAGAGAGAGAGAGAGAGAGAGAGAGAGCATGTAAATCCTGTCTGAGATGCTGTCAGAGTGCCATCCGAACAGCCAAACCAAAGCAAACACGCAAGCAAACAAACACAACTGTGATCAGCATGCGGCCCCATGTGTGTGAGTCATTAAGGGCCTGACACCATCAGGGGCCCGAACACCATGGGGCCCGACACGCGTCTCCAGCCTCCTGACCCACAGCGGGAGGGACAGAGGGAAGGGGATGAGAATGAAAAGACAGGAGCAGATGTCAGTTCCTGCCTGCTGAATCATTTCTCTCTCTCTCTCTCTCTCTCTCTCTCTCTCTCTCTCTCTCTCTCTCTCTCTCTCTCTCTCTCTCTCTCTCTCTGTCTGTCTGTCTGTCTGTCTGCCTGTTAAAGAGCACCTCTTATACCCCTTTTTACAAGATGTAATATTGGTCTTGGGTGTCCCCAGAATTTATTTGTGAAGTTTCAGCTCAAAATACCCCACAGTTAATTTATTATAACCATTTGAAAATGTCATTTTAGGGCCTGTTTAAAAATGAGCTGTTTTGGGGCTATACCACCTTAAATGCAAATGAGCTGCATATCCCCGCCCATGAGTAACACCCGGATGAGGGTGTAACTTGATCCCTATAGAGCTGGTAAGTCCGCCCATCCGTAAAACTCAGAGTGGACCTCTAGGTTGAAAAACGTCAATGCAAGTGAATGAGAGAAAATAATTATTTTCACACACACACAAACAGTTTTCCACGTAGAAGCGGAATTACATTTATGCGAAGGACCTGTTGCGTCATGTTTACTTGTCATACAGATGCTTCTGTGGCAAATGTGAGAATATGGCTTACTTGAACAACATATATGCAGTTTTTAATACAATATCTTTAAAAATGTATATATTTATAAACGTGTGCTTAAACACTATACAAAGAAGGTTTAAATTATATACACAGACATCCTACGACGACAACAACTTTAGACACATTTGTTGTTGAATTGGCTGACAGACTGAAAAGACTATTTGCTCAAAAATCATAAAATACATTTACTGGAGGTGACGGTGGATCGCAAACCGTAGATGGCAATCCACACTTTAAAGCCACAACAACAGGATTAACCCACGACAGACCACTTATGTTTCCAAGAGACATTACCGGCTGTCGTTGAAACAATAGGGATTATCGCGCTTCCGGGTTTCATGGGTGGGATTTGTCAACTTTGTGCATGTCCACTTCCGACGCAGTTCAACAATGCCTGAGACGAATGCTATTTATGTCACTGCTCTGTTCCACTTTGTAAATCTAACCAACAACGCCAACCCTACTTAAGTTTTCATGGATTCCCGACTGAATTGAGTATAAGGAAGAAGTGGATTAAAACTTTAAAATAAAACAAGGTAGTGCGCGTTTGTTGCAGCCGGCACTTTAGTGAATCAGACTAATTTACCAGGGATGCTGTATGAAAATAAACGTAGTGTAGTCCTTCATCAGTTCGCCAGCGAGATCGGTGATGCAACGGAAGTGGCAGTGCACAAAGATCGCTGAATCCGGAAGTACTGCGTATCGAGCGTGATAATCCCCTATGGAGGATGGTGTACAGATCACCGAGGGCGGGGTCTATGACACAACCACACTGTCAATCAAACCCTTGCTCAATTCTACGTCACAAAGAGCTGAATCTTAGAACAGCTCGTTCTGAGACAGTACATATGATTTATTGAGATTTAAAAAAAAAAAACACTGTGGATTTTTATCATTCTAGGGTGGTTTCGCTACACGCACTGCCAACACACATTTATGTTCAAACACCATGTAAAAGATAATTCTCTCTAATAGGTGCCCTTTAATACTAGATGCTGAAGGTGACAGCTCTTGTTTGCTGGGAATAGTCCGCAGTGTTTCTGTGCAGAACTGATTTATATCTTGATTACATTGAGAAGCACTTGAACCCTCGTCCACTAATGACTCCTCAACTCTTCATCTGCTCCAGCTGTATCCTCAGACAGAAGCGTTAACCGCGGCTCCTATGCGGCGTGTGACCCGTATGGTCTGAACTCTTTCATCTCTAACCCTGCTGTTCTGTCCTTCTGTCACTGCATTCACACAGAGAGGCTCATGGGAATCACAGGCTCTCTAATGACCCCGTGCCCAGACCCAGCACACACTGTGTGTTTGGGGAATCAGCGGGGCCAATTACCAGGGCCAAGCGAGCCCAAGACACACAGCCGGAGGGGTAAATGAGGAAGACAGGAGGGGTAAATGAAGCTGATCTGAATGCTTCAGTTCTCTTCAGGATTTCAGGTGCTGCTCCGCTTTCCTTCTGGGACTGATATTTAATCGTCAGTATCGCTCTTTAGTTCGGCCCTGCACTCGTATGTTCAAAACTCCACTGATAATCCATTATGTTACGTGTCCTTTCTTTCCAATTATGAAGTTTACTAGCAATTTCTAAGTGAAATTTGTTTTATGGTCGACCCTACGCAGTGTGTTTTCCTCATTGTTGTGTGTGGGATGTGTTCACACACTTAAACGCAGGCGCGGGCGGGGCTAATGGCCTCGGGACAGGAGCACTGATCCCCAAACCCCTGAACCACTTCACTTAAACACACCTCCCACTCTCACACACACACACAAAATAATCACTGGAAACTAGTGAGATCGGGGAATATATATATATAGTGTATAAATATTTCTGCCTTGATCAGAAAACACATCGGATCACAAACAGAAGGTATTCAAACATGAAAGTGAGTTTTCAGCTAAAATGATGTTAAAAGTCTTTAATGCTGATGTTAGCTGGTATTGAATCATCCGTGTGTGTGTGTGTGTGAAGATGCAGCTGATGAAAGAAGAGTGTGTGACGGTCCACGAGTGAAACATGTGTTAGATCTTCATGATGTGAATGTGAATGTGAGGAAATGTCCTTGCGAGACTGAAGGGACACACGGCGTCATCACGATGTCCAATGGGCTGTTTGTGAAACAGATTGAATGTCTACATCTGTAGCATCTTCAGCGTAACGTGAGCCGCATGCTGATATAAACAGCGAGTGTGTTTCCTCTGGATCCGCGTGTTACTGGATGCAGCTCGGAAAGAGTGTGTGTGACGCCGGGCCACGATCTGGCTCTGCATGCGTTCGAATCCAATCTCATCCGGCGTTCTGCCTGGTTTCAGCGATTCTTCGACTGATGTTGAACTTGTCAGACGGAGACGCTCTTCTTCGGCCGCGGAGCGTGACGGTGTGTGTGAGGATTACAATGATACACGTCGTATCTTCATCGTGCACCAGTCCCGCTGGAGAAATGTACTGAAACATCTCATTCGTGTGCACAGAACACACACATCGGTTTGATTCTGACCTGTAGACTGTCAACTGAGGGACAGAATCTCTCAGACTTTATTAAAATATCTTTCCATTTGTGTTTCGAAGACGAACGGAAGTCTCAGGGGTTTGGAACGACATCAAGGCGAGTAATTAATGACAGAATCTTCATTATAGCGTGAACTATCCTTTAATGCAGAATAAACATCTGAAGGCGTCAGGACATTCTGAGAGTCATGGAGAGAGACAGAAACACACACACACACACACACACACACACACACAAGCTTATAAAGCCACTTCACAGTCAGACAGACTCATGACAATTAAAATGCACACACAGTCTCTCTCTCTCTCTCTCTCTCTCTACACACACACACACACACACACACACACACACACACACACACACACACACACACACACACACACACACACACACACACACACACACACACACACACAGCTGACGGGCCAAGCGTGGACAGATGGGTCTGATTGTGATGGAAATGAAGAGTGACCCTTTGAACATGCGGCTCTTTCAGTTGGAGATGATCTTTATTTCTGAGTTTCAGCAGGGGTTCGCTGCTCAATTCTCAGGTTCTCTCGGTTCTCGTTTCTCGATCTCGTTTCTCTTGGACTGATTAAGTTTCTGTGATTCGACTTGTGCAGAATCTCCAGTAATCTGTCATCAAATACAGTAACAGTGTAAAATCCAACATTGATTCTAACTAACACTTTTTAGTTAACTTTACTTCATGTCTTAACTTAATTGTAAAAACTAGTAATGCGTCATATTCACACACTTTGTTTTGTTTACTCAGAAAACCCAAGTTAAGGTTAATTGATTGGTTTGCATGTGTTTTAGCGGGAAAATTCTTAATGGACTTTTGACTCATTTCCTCCACTTCTGCGGTTATATTTCTCTGTTTGCATTCACTCATTTCCAAAAGTCATCTTGAATGTTGAATTGTCAATAAAAAACAAAACAAAAGAGAGAAGCTGACTTCATAAATTGATGTTAATTTTCCTAAAATATTTTAGACAGCATTATGACCCTCTATATTTGTTCTTGCATTGATCATGCTTGAGTCACACTACAATGATAACAATTATATTTTATTTAAAGTAAATGATCAAGTACTCTCTACAGTTCTTTTTTAGGTATTAGAACTCTCGTGTAAGTGAACTATACTTCACATACTGCTCCTCTTTCACTATACTTGTTTAAGGCAATCGGTTTGCATGCTTTTTTAAGTAAGTCCAACTAATTTGATTTTACAGTGCAGATATGAACACTGAGAAATCAAGATGACAAAATCCAGGGAGACACGTTTGAAACTCAATCCAGTGTGTGTGTATGTGTGTGTGTGTGTGTGTGTGTGTATGTTAATATCCATCAATTTCCGTCTGTTTGTGCTGTTGTTCTGCTGCCAGTGTGAATAAGAGGGACGAGTGTAAGTGTCCATCTGTTTGTGTTGTTCTGATGCACACACACACACACACTCAGAAATCAAACATCAGCGTGACGCCGTCCTTTACGCAGAGACGAGTAACAGAGTGCGCAGCGACACACAGATTTCCTTTCGTCGCGCTGCTGGAGAAGCAGAGAAACAAGAAACACTCGTAAGATTTCAGAAGCTTCTCCCAGTCAAACTGAACAACACACACACACACACTCACGGATAAATATGACAAAATAAAACAACTGTGCACTGTAATAGAGATGAATATGAGCCTCATCTGGGTTTTGGGTGTGTGTGTGATGTAAAGGGCCGATGCTCCTGTTAGATGGGATTAATTCACTAATTAAGGCTTTAATGAAGAAGGTTTTTCCTCCAGCTGAACGTGAACGAGGACAAACATCCTCTATCCACCGGCAAACATTAATCACAGTCAGACGTGCGTCCTTTACATGTGATGAGTTATTCATCGAGCCGTCTCAGCAACACACACTCCACCTGACAAGAGAGAAAACACACTTCATCTCGTCTTGTAATAGCAAAGTGTGAATCTGTGAACGGCTGGTGTGTGTTTAAACACTGTTATCTCGAGAGTGTTTCACAATCACAAGAAAGGTTCAGATTGTTTCTTAAGAGATCACCGAAAATCGTCATTTGCCGTCGTTCCAAACCTGTATATCTGCGAAACACCAAAGAAGATATTCTGAAGAACATTGGATCATGAAATATTAATGTCCAGAAACATTCCTGAGTTTCATCAGACAACTGTGTGTGAGTGTCTCTGTGTATGTGTGTGTGTGTGTGTGTGTGTGTGTGTGTGTGTGTGTGTTGTGTGTGTGTGTGTGTGTAGCGTTTCTTCTGTATTTGTATTAACCCTCAGTCTCGCTCAGACTCAGAACGCCTCAGAAACTCAAAAGCACAAAGCGTCGTCCGTCGCTGTCGATTAGCGGCTAGCTCCTCAGCGCGTCACTAATGTACGCTAATGGGAGGAAACGTCCACAGATAAGTTTAGCGAGAGCCTGTGGATGTTGTGGCACACGTCAGAGCGCTTCAGCTTCAGCGTGACGTCGTGCAGCGAAACCACCGTCATCCACGACCGGTCTTCATGATGATTCCCTGAGGCACGACTTTACCGTGTGTGTGTGAGTGTATGAGTGAGTGATACGCGGCTAGGTCTGCTGCTGGACATGATGCAAGTCAAAAACACTGTAATGCACGTCTCGAGCGGCTTATTAGCAGTGCTAGCACTCGTAACCAGCATTACACATCAAAACTCTACAGCGGGAAAGGCGTCTGTCAGCGCTTCAGTGACTGACTCTATATATAGCCTTAAAGTTCACAGCACAACACAAACACTTCCAAACTTCTGTCAGTAAATCATTATGAGTGTATGGACGAGTAACTCACTTCCCAGTCTTCCGGATGCATTCCCATTGGCCAGACTCCGAGATGGTCCTCATTGCAGAACACCAAATCCAGGGTCCAAATACAAATACACCTTACAAATAGCTACCCATAGCTATTTTTACCCTAAAAACCAACCCATCTCCGCCCACTGATCCCTAACCCCACCCCTAACCCTACCCATCTCCGCCTACTGATCCCTGAACCCCACCCTTAACCCTACCTATCTCCGCCTACTGATCCCTAACCCCACCCCTAACCCTACCCATCTCGGCCTACTGATCCCTAACCCCACCCCTAACCCTACCTATCTCCGCCTACTGATCCCTAACCCCACCCCTAACCCTACCCATCTCCGCCTACTGATCCCTAACCCCACCCCTAACCCTACCTATCTCCGCCTACTGATCCCTAACCCCACCCCTAACCCTACCCATCTCCGCCTACTGATCCCTAACCCCACCCCTAACCCTACCCATTCTCCGCCTACTGATCCCTAACCCCACCCCTAACCCTACCCATCTCCGCCTACTGATCCCTAACACCACCCCTAACCCTACCCATCTCCGCCTACTGATCCCTAACCCCACCCCTAACCCTACCCATCTCCGCCTACTGATACCTAACCCCACCCCTAACCCTACCCATCTCCGCCTCACTGATCCCTAACCCCACCACTAACCCTACCCATCTCCGCCTACTGATCCCTAACCCCACCCTCAATCCTACCCATCTCTGCCTACTGATCCCTAACCCCACCCCTAACCCTACCCATCTCCGCCTACTGATCCCTGAACCCCACCCCTAATCCTACCCATCTCCGCCCACTGATCCCTAACCCCACCCCTAACCCTACCCATCTCCGCCTACTGATCCCTAACCCCACCCCTAACCCTACCATTCTCCGCCCCCTGATCCCTAACCCCACCCCTAATCCTACCTATCTCCACCTACTGATCCCTAACCCCACCCCTAACCCTACCCATCTCCGCCTACTGATCCCTAACCCCACCCCTAACCCTACCCATCTCCGCCTACTGATCCCTAACCCCACCCCTAACCCTACCCATCTCCGCCTACTGATCCCTAACACCACCCCTAACCCTACCCATCTCCGCCTACTGATCCCTAACCCCACCCCTAACCCTACCGATCTCCGCCTACTGATACCTAACCCCACTAACCCTACCCATCTCCGCCTACTGATCCCTAACCCTACCCATCTCCGCCTACTGATCCCTAACCCCACCCCTAACCCTACCCATCTCCGCCTACTGATACCTAACCCCACCCCTAACCCTACCCATCTCCGCCTACTGATCCCTAACCCCACCACTAACCCTACTCATCTCCGCCTACTGATCCCTAACCCCACCCTTAATCCTACCCATCTTTGCCTACTGATCCCTAACCCCACCCCTAACCCTACCCATCTCCGCCTACTGATCCCTAACCCCACCCCTAATCCTACCCATCTCCGCCCACTGATCCCTAACCCCACCCCTAACCCTACCCATCTCCGCCTACTGATCCCTAACCCCACCCCTAACCCTACCATTCTCCGCCCCCTGATCCCTAACCCCACCCCTAATCCTACCTATCTCCACCTACTGATCCCTAACCCCACCCCTAACCCTACCCATCTCCGCCTACTGATCCCTAACCCCACCCCTAACCCTACCCATCTCCGCCTACTGATCCCTAACCCCACCCCTAACCCTACCCATCTCCGCCTACTGATCCCTAACACCACCCCTAACCCTACCCATCTCCGCCTACTGATCCCTAACCCCACCCCTAACCCTACCAATCTCCGCCTACTGATACCTAACCCCACCCCTAACCCTACCCATCTCCGCCTACTGATCCTAACCCTACCCATCTCTCGCCTACTGATACCTGAACCCCACCCCTAACCCTACCCATCGCCGCCTACTGATCCCTAACCCCACCCCTAATCCTACCCATCTCCGCCCACTGATCCCTAACCCCACCCCTAACCCTACCCATCTCCGCCTACTGATCCCTAACCCCACCCCTAACCCTACCATTCTCCGCCCCCTGATCCCTAACCCTACCCCTAATCCTACCTATCTCCACCTACTGATCCCTAACCCCACCCCTAACCCTACCCATCTCCGCCTACTGATCCCTAACCCCACCCCTAACCCTACCCATCTCCGCCTACTGATCCCTAACCCCACCCTGAACCCTACCCATCTCCGCCTACTGATCCCTAACACCACCCCTAACCCTACCCATCTCCGCCTATTGATCCCTAACCCCACCCCTAAACCTACCAATCTCCGCCTACTGATACCTAACCCCACCCCTAACCCTACCCATCTCCGCCTACTGATCCCTAACCCCACCCTTAATCCTACCCATCTCTGCCTACTGATCCCTAACCCCACCCCTAACCCTACCCATCTCCGCCTACTGATCCCTAACCCCACCCCTAATCCTACCCATCTCCGCCCACTGATCCCTAACCCCACCCCTAACCCTACCATTCTCCGCCCCCTGACCCCTAACCCCACCCCTAACCCTACCCACTCTCCGCCTACTGATCCCTAACCCCACCCATCTCCGCCTACTGATACCTAACCCCACCCCTAACCCTACCCATCTCCGCCTACTGATCCCTAACCCCACCCTTAATCCTACCCATCTCCGCCTACTGATCCCTAACCCCACCCCTAACCCTACCCATCTCCGCCTACTGATCCCTAACCCCACCCCTAATCCTACCCATCTCCGCCCACTGATCCCTGAACCCCACCCCTAACCCTACCATTCTCCGCCCCCTGATCCCTAACCCCACCCCTAATCCTACCCATCTCCACCTACTGATCCCTAACCCCACCCCTAACCCTACCATTTTCCGCCCCCTGATCCCTAACCCCACCCCTAATCCTACCCATCTCCACCTACTGATCCCTAACCCCACCCCTAATCCTACCCATCTCCGCCCCCTGGTCCCTAACCCCACCCCTAATCCTACCCATCTCCACCTACTGATCCCTAACCCCACCCCTTATCCTACCCATCTCCACCCCTTAGATCTGGATCCAACTATGCCCCCTGGATTTTATGTTCTGCAATGAGGTGCTATTGCAGAATTCCGGCGGGAACAGGAACAGTGTGTGTGTGTGTGTGTGTGTGTGTGTGTGTGTGTGTGCCTGAAAGCGGCTCGCCGGTTTTACAAGTCTGCATAATATTTTTTTTTTTTTTTTTTTAAATAACCATATATGGAGTTTACAACACCCCCTTTTATTATGCATATCCTCATCTGCATATCATTTGCATATGCATATTCATCCATATGATTCCATGTTTAAGACATGAAAATATGCGACACAGATGTGCGTCACATTACATTGCTAACAATCATTTAGTAGCCTATCCTTGCCTTGTTTTAGATCATGAATATGCATATGTAAATGATATGCAGATGAGGATATTGTAAACTGGGTGTTGTCAGCTCATATATGGTTACTTCGGGGAGGAGACGCGCGTGAACACACTCTTCCTCTTGACGGGTTATAAAGGGAAAGCCAGTGCAAGTTCTGGTAAACAATATTCTGGTTATATACGGCGGAATAACCGATTTATTAGAATATTTTTATTGGCGGTGCATCACTGACCCTGAATCAGTGAGTGTGTGTGTGATGTGTGTGTGTGTGTGTGTGGACTCTGGCTGTAAAACAAGGCTCAGTGATGTACGAGCACTTCCAGAGATTAGTCAAGCTCACGTGGTCCGAGTCTCCAATCACAGCATCAGGCGCTCGCACCGCAGATACGTGTAATTACTGATTCTCAGCATGAGGAACTGTTGAGCTGAAGAGCTCTTGAGATGAGTATGAAAATGAAAAGCACAGCATGCCATCTTTGACTTTAACCCTCGGATATCGCTGTCGACTCACACTGAACACGCTGGCATCGGCTTCCCAGGTGACCGTACTCTGACATGACATTTTCTTTCATTATCTGTCGAGTTAGTGTCTGCGAAGTCTGAAATCACACACGTCTGATAATGATGCTGTGATACAGAAGTCACTGTGTTGATTGACAGCTGTCCGATCACGATGTTCCACAGACGAGCCGCACACACTGGCGAACTCAAACTGCTAACTGGTTTCTGACTATTAAACAACACTATTTGATCAAATTGACTAATAACTGCACTTTTGAGCATTTACACGAACGCTCCAGCTCGTCCAGTCCTCTCGTTCGCAGCAGAACATCCGCTTCTGTTCAACCAGATCATGAAACCTCCAGTCTGATCTCACACTGACTCTTTCTGAGAGTTACACAAGTACAAGTGACTGGATTATACATGAGTTTATTCATTCAGTCATTCATTCATCTGAGTCGTTCAACAGCACTGATTCATTCAGGAGCTAAACAAGCAGCTGTCTTTACAAGCGAGTCATTGAATCATTCACTTAAACGATTCATTCACTCATACTCACACACAGCCTGAGTTTATGAGTCATTCAATCATTCACTTAAACGATTCATTCACTCATACTCACACACAGCCTGAGTTTATGAGTCATTGAATCATTCACTTAAATGAATCATTCACTTATACTCTCTCTCTCTCTCACACACAAACACACACAGCCTGAGTTTATGAATCATTGAATCACTCATTTAAACGATGAAACTGATCCTGATCATTCAGGAACTGCATCAGGATTTGTTCACATTTATTTCTATTGGCAGAGGAAAAATAAAATGACTCGTCACGTTTAATACTTTGTCTGAAAAGTCAATAACTTATATTCCTGTTGTACTAAAGCGATTCCCGACAGCCGTTGATAGTAACGTTCAGAAACAAAGAGCTGAATTTACAAATCATTCTCAAAACCATAAAACACAATCTACCGAGAGACATCAAATCAAATATTAGAACTGATGTTTTCCATCAGAAATAAGGTTGAAACCATTTCTCAACTTCTAACTTTGAAAACATTACAACAAACAAGACTCAGTGTGTGTGTGTGTGTGTGTGTGTGTGCGTGTGTGTGTGTAAGCAGACTAGAATCAGCAACAAGTAAAACCTGAACCCGGATCGATGCGAAGCGGAGAGTGTGGAACTGGATCCAGAGAAAAAGAGATCGAGATGAAGAAGTGACAGAACGAAAGAGCCCTGAAACACACACACACACACACACACACACACACACACACACACACACACACACACACACCACACACACCCGACGCAGACACACGCAGACACAGACACACACAGATGCAGACACACACACACGAGATGCAGACACAAACATGCAGGTGCATGCACACAGAGACACACGACACACGACGCGCAGACACAAACATGAACTAACGCAGACACAGCAGATGCAGAGACACACAGATGCAGAGCACACACACACACACAGACACTGCAGCAGAACTGAGCTGTTGAGTTTCCTACAGACAGCTGCTGTGACACACACACACACACACACGCATACACACACACTCAGTGTTTAGAGCTTCTGTCGCAGGAGTCGTTCCTCTCATTAATATCTGGCATCATGGAATCAATCATCATCAGTCATCATCTCACAGCTCTTGATGAACATACATGAGTCAGAGTGTCTCACACACACACACACCGATAAAACCTCTCAGTGAACACAACCTTCATGGATATCGCACGAATGCCGATAGTGAAGCTTTAAGAGTGCTATAATATTGATAATGAACTGCAGTAATGAACAACTGATGTTTAATTAAGATACTCAACATGTTGGAGATGCAAAACATGTATATCTATTCAGATATAACACACACTCGCTTCATACACACACACACACACACACACACACACGCACACGACAGCAGCAACACATCTGCTTCCAATTCAGATGTTTTGAGAGAATATCAATACAGTGTATAAAACATAATTGTGCATTTGCATGAAAGCAGCAGGTGCGATATCTCCTAATCTCTCACTCAGTGTCACTCGCCCACTGTCTCTCGCTCACTGTCTCTCGCTCACTGTCTCTCGCTAATGTCTCTCGCCCACTGTCTCTCGCTCACTGTCTCTCGCCCACTGTCTCTCAGCTCACTGTCTCTCGCTCACTGTCTCTCGCTCACTGTCTCTCGCTCAGTGTCTCTCGCCCACTGTCTCTCGCTCACTGTCTCTCACTCACTGTCTCTCACTCACTGTCTCTCGCCCACTGTCTCTCGCTCACTGTCTCTCGCCCACTGTCTCTCACTCACTGTCTCTCGCTCACTGTCTCTCGCTCACTGTCTCTCGCTCACTGTCTCTCACTCACTGTCTCTCACTCACTGTCTCTCACTCACTGTCTCTCACTCACTGTCTCTCACTCACTGTCTCTCACTCACTGTCTCTCACTCACTGTCTCTCACTCACTGTCTCTCGCTCACTGTCTCTCGCCCACTGTCTCTCACTCACTGTCTCTCACTCACTGTCTCTCACTCACTGTCTCTCGCTCACTGTCTCTCGCTCACTGTCTCTCGCTCACTGTCTCTCACTCACTGTCTCTCACTCACTGTCTCTCGCTCACTGTCTCTCACTCACTGTCTCTCACTCACTGTCTCTCACTCACTGTCTCTCACTCACTGTCTCTCACTCACTGTCTCTCACTCACTGTCTCTCACCACTGTCTCTCACTCACTGTCTCTCGCCCACTGTCTCTCACTCACTGTCTCTCTGCTCACTGTCTCTCACTCACTGTCTCTCGCTCAGCTGTCTCTCGCTCACTGTCTCTCACTCACTGTCTCTCACTCACTGTCTCTCACTCACTGTCTCTCACTCACTGTCTCTCACTCACTGTCTCTCACTCACTGTCTCTCACTCACTGTCTCTCACTCACTGTCTCTCACTCACTGTCTCTCACTCACTGTCTCTCACTCACTGTCTCTCGCTCACTGTCTCTCACTCACTGTCTCTCACTCACTGTCTCTCGCTCACTGTCTCTCACTCACTGTCTCTCACTCACTGTCTCTCGCTCACTGTCTCTCACTCACTACTGTCTCTCACTCACTGTCTCTCACTCACTGTCTCTCGCTCACTGTCTCTCACTCACTGTCTCTCACTCACTGTCTCTCACTCACTGTCTCTCACTCACTGTCTCTCACTCACTGTCTCTCACTCACTGTCTCTCACTCACTGTCTCTCACTCACTGTCTCTCGCTCACTGTCTCTCACTCACTGTCTCTCACCCACTGTCTCTCACTCACTGTCTCTCACTCACTGTCTCTCACTCACTGTCTCTCACTCACTGTCTCTCACTCACTGTCTCTCACTCACTGTCTCTCACTCACTGTCTCTCACCCACTGTCTCTCACTCACTGTCTCTCACTCACTGTCTCTCGCCCACTGTCTCTCACTCACTGTCTCTCTCTCACTGTCTCTCACTCACTGTCTCTCACTCACTGTCTCTCGCTCACTGTCTCTCGCCCACTGTCTCTCGCTCACTGTCTCTCGCTCACTGTCTCTCACTCACTGTCTCTCACTCACTGTCTCTCACTCACTGTCTCTCACTCACTGTCTCTCACTCACTGTCTCTCACTCACTGTCTCTCACTCACTGTCTCTCACTCACTGTCTCTCACTCACTGTCTCTCACTCACTGTCTCTCACTCACTGTCTCTCACTCACTGTCTCTCACTCACTGTCTCTCGCTCACTGTCTCTCGCTCACTGTCTCTCGCCCACTGTCTCTCGCTCACTGTCTCTCACCCACTGTCTCTCACTCACTGTCTCTCACTCACTGTCTCTCACTCACTGTCTCTCGCTCACTGTCTCTCGCTCACTGTCTCTCGCCCACTGTCTCTCACTCACTGTCTCTCACTCACTGTCTCTCACTCACTGTCTCTCGCTCACTGTCTCTCACTCACTGTCTCTCGCCCACTGTCTCTCACTCACTGTCTCTCGCTCACTGTCTCTCACTCACTGTCTCTCGCTCACTGTCTCTCGCTCACTGTCTCTCGCTCACTGTCTCTCGCTCACTGTCTCTCGCTCACTGTCTCTCGCTCACTGTCTCTCACTCACTGTCTCTCGCTCACTGTCTCTCGCTCACTGTCTCTCGCCCACTGTCTCTCACTCACTGTCTCTCGCTCACTGTCTCTCACTCACTGTCTCTCACTCACTGTCTCTCACTCACTGTCTCTCACTCACTGTCTCTCACTCACTGTCTCTCGCTCACTGTCTCTCACTCACTGTCTCTCACTCACTGTCTCTCACTCACTGTCTCTCACTCACTGTCTCTCGCTCACTGTCTCTCACTCACTGTCTCTCACTCACTGTCTCTCGCTCACTGTCTCTCACTCACTGTCTCTCACTCACTGTCTCTCGCTCACTGTCTCTCACTCACTGTCTCTCACTCACTGTCTCTCACTCACTGTCTCTCACTCACTGTCTCTCACTCACTGTCTCTCACTCACTGTCTCTCGCTCACTGTCTCTCACTCACTGTCTCTCACTCACTGTCTCTCACTCACTGTCTCTCACTCACTGTCTCTCACTCACTGTCTCTCACTCACTGTCTCTCACTCACTGTCTCTCACTCACTGTCTCTCACTCACTGTCTCTCACTCACTGTCTCTCACTCACTGTCTCTCGCTCACTGTCTCTCGCTCACTGTCTCTCACTCACTGTCTCTCACTCACTGTCTCTCACTCACTGTCTCTCACTCACTGTCTCTCACTCACTGTCTCTCACTCACTGTCTCTCACTCACTGTCTCTCACTCACTGTCTCTCACTCACTGTCTCTCGCTCACTGTCTCTCGCTCACTGTCTCTCACTCACTGTCTCTCACTCACTGTCTCTCACTCACTGTCTCTCACTCACTGTCTCTCACTCACTGTCTCTCACTCACTGTCTCTCACTCACTGTCTCTCGCTCACTGTCTCTCGCTCACTGTCTCTCACTCACTGTCTCTCACCACTGTCTCTCACTCACTGTCTCTCACTCACTGTCTCTCACTCACTGTCTCTCGCTCACTGTCTCTCACTCACTGTCTCTCGCTCACTGTCTCTCGCTCACTGTCTCTCGCTCACTGTCTCTCACTCACTGTCTCTCACTCACTGTCTCTCACTCACTGTCTCTCACTCACTGTCTCTCGCTCACTGTCTCTCACTCACTGTCTCTCACTCACTGTCTCTCACTCACTGTCTCTCACTCACTGTCTCTCGCTCACTGTCTCTCACTCACTGTCTCTCGCTCACTGTCTCTCACTCACTGTCTCTCACTCACTGTCTCTCACTCACTGTCTCTCGCTCACTGTCTCTCACTCACTGTCTCTCACTCACTGTCTCTCGCTCACTGTCTCTCGCCCACTGTCTCTCACTCACTGTCTCTCACTCACTGTCTCTCACTCACTGTCTCTCGCTCACTGTCTCTCACTCACTGTCTCTCGCTCACTGTCTCTCACTCACTGTCTCTCACTCACTGTCTCTCACTCACTGTCTCTCACTCACTGTCTCTCACTCACTGTCTCTCACTCACTGTCTCTCACTCACTGTCTCTCACTCACTGTCTCTCACTCACTGTCTCTCACTCACTGTCTCTCACTCACTGTCTCTCGCTCACTGTCTCTCGCTCACTGTCTCTCACTCACTGTCTCTCGCTCACTGTCTCTCACTCACTGTCTCTCACTCACTGTCTCTCACTCACTGTCTCTCACTCACTGTCTCTCACTCACTGTCTCTCACTCACTGTCTCTCACTCACTGTCTCTCACTCACTGTCTCTCACTCACTGTCTCTCACTCACTGTCTCTCACTCACTGTCTCTCACTCACTGTCTCTCACTCACTGTCTCTCACTCACTGTCTCTCACTCACTGTCTCTCACTCACTGTCTCTCGCTCACTGTCTCTCGCTCACTGTCTCTCACTCACTGTCTCTCACTCACTGTCTCTCACTCACTGTCTCTCACTCACTGTCTCTCACTCACTGTCTCTCGCTCACTGTCTCTCACTCACTGTCTCTCGCTCACTGTCTCTCACTCACTGTCTCTCACTCACTGTCTCTCACTCACTGTCTCTCACTCACTGTCTCTCACTCACTGTCTCTCACTCACTGTCTCTCACTCACTGTCTCTCACTCACTGTCTCTCACTCACTGTCTCTCACTCACTGTCTCTCACTCACTGTCTCTCGCTCACTGTCTCTCACTCACTGTCTCTCACTCACTGTCTCTCACTCACTGTCTCTCACTCACTGTCTCTCACTCACTGTCTCTCGCCCACTGTCTCTCGCTCACTGTCTCTCGCTCACTGTCTCTCACTCACTGTCTCTCACTCACTGTCTCTCACTCACTGTCTCTCACTCACTGTCTCTCACTCACTGTCTCTCACTCACTGTCTCTCACTCACTGTCTCTCACTCACTGTCTCTCACTCACTGTCTCTCACTCACTGTCTCTCACTCACTGTCTCTCGCTCACTGTCTCTCACTCACTGTCTCTCACTCACTGTCTCTCACTCACTGTCTCTCACTCACTGTCTCTCACTCACTGTCTCTCACTCACTGTCTCTCACTCACTGTCTCTCACTCACTGTCTCTCACTCACTGTCTCTCACTCACTGTCTCTCACTCACTGTCTCTCGCTCACTGTCTCTCACTCACTGTCTCTCACTCACTGTCTCTCACTCACTGTCTCTCACTCACTGTCTCTCACTCACTGTCTCTCACTCACTGTCTCTCACTCACTGTCTCTCACTCACTGTCTCTCACTCACTGTCTCTCGCTCACTGTCTCTCGCCCACTGTCTCTCACTCACTGTCTCTCACTCACTGTCTCTCACTCACTGTCTCTCACTCACTGTCTCTCGCCCACTGTCTCTCGCTCACTGTCTCTCGCTCACTGTCTCTCACTCACTGTCTCTCACTCACTGTCTCTCGCTCACTGTCTCTCACTCACTGTCTCTCACTCACTGTCTCTCACTCACTGTCTCTCACTCACTGTCTCTCACTCACTGTCTCTCACTCACTGTCTCTCACTCACTGTCTCTCACTCACTGTCTCTCACTCACTGTCTCTCACTCACTGTCTCTCACTCACTGTCTCTCACTCACTGTCTCTCACTCACTGTCTCTCACTCACTGTCTCTCACTCACTGTCTCTCACTCACTGTCTCTCACTCACTGTCTCTCACTCACTGTCTCTCACTCACTGTCTCTCACTCACTGTCTCTCGCCCACTGTCTCTCGCTCACTGTCTCTCACTCACTGTCTCTCACTCACTGTCTCTCACTCACTGTCTCTCACTCACTGTCTCTCGCTCACTGTCTCTCACTCACTGTCTCTCACTCACTGTCTCTCACTCACTGTCTCTCACTCACTGTCTCTCACTCCACTGTCTCTCACTCACTGTCTCTCACTCACTGTCTCTCGCTCACTGTCTCTCACTCACTGTCTCTCGCTCACTGTCTCTCGCTCACTGTCTCTCGCTCACTGTCTCTCGCTCACTGTCTCTCGTCACTCACTGTCTCTCACTCACTGTCTCTCACTCACTGTCTCTCGCTCACTGTCTCTCGCTCACTGTCTCTCACTCACTGTCTCTCACTCACTGTCTCTCACTCACTGTCTCTCACTCACTGTCTCTCACTCACTGTCTCTCACTCACTGTCTCTCACTCACTGTCTCTCACTCACTGTCTCTCACTCACTGTCTCTCACTCACTGTCTCTCACTCACTGTCTCTCACTCACTGTCTCTCACTCACTGTCTCTCACTCACTGTCTCTCACTCACTGTCTCTCACTCACTGTCTCTCGCTCACTGTCTCTCGCTCACTGTCTCTCGCTCACTGTCTCTCACTCACTGTCTCTCGCTCACTGTCTCTCGCTCACTGTCTCTCGCTCACTGTCTCTCGCTCACTGTCTCTCGCTCACTGTCTCTCGCTCACTGTCTCTCACTCACTGTCTCTCACTCACTGTCTCTCACTCACTGTCTCTCACTCACTGTCTCTCACTCACTGTCTCTCACTCACTGTCTCTCACTCACTGTCTCTCACTCACTGTCTCTCACTCACTGTCTCTCACTCACTGTCTCTCACTCACTGTCTCTCACTCACTGTCTCTCGCTCACTGTCTCTCGCTCACTGTCTCTCGCTCACTGTCTCTCGCTCACTGTCTCTCGCTCACTGTCTCTCGCTCACTGTCTCTCACTCACTGTCTCTCACTCACTGTCTCTCACTCACTGTCTCTCACTCACTGTCTCTCACTCACTGTCTCTCACTCACTGTCTCTCACTCACTGTCTCTCACTCACTGTCTCTCACTCACTGTCTCTCACTCACTGTCTCTCACTCACTGTCTCTCTCACTCACTGTCTCTCACTCACTGTCTCTCGCTCACTGTCTCTCGCTCACTGTCTCTCGCTCACTGTCTCTCGCTCACTGTCTCTCGCTCACTGTCTCTCGCTCACTGTCTCTCGCTCACTGTCTCTCGCTCACTGTCTCTCACTCACTGTCTCTCACTCACTGTCTCTCACTCACTGTCTCTCACTCACTGTCTCTCACTCACTGTCTCTCACTCACTGTCTCTCACTCACTGTCTCTCACTCACTGTCTCTCACTCACTGTCTCTCACTCACTGTCTCTCACTCACTGTCTCTCACTCACTGTCTCTCACTCACTGTCTCTCACTCACTGTCTCTCACTCACTGTCTCTCACTCACTGTCTCTCACTCACTGTCTCTCACTCACTGTCTCTCACTCACTGTCTCTCACTCACTGTCTCTCACTCACTGTCTCTCACTCACTGTCTCTCACTCACTGTCTCTCACTCACTGTCTCTCACTCACTGTCTCTCACTCACTGTCTCTCACTCACTGTCTCTCACTCACTGTCTCTCACTCACTGTCTCTCACTCACTGTCTCTCACTCACTGTCTCTCACTCACTGTCTCTCACTCACTGTCTCTCACTCACTGTCTCTCGCTCACTGTCTCTCGCTCACTGTCTCTCGCTCACTGTCTCTCGCTCACTGTCTCGCTCACTGTCTACTCACTGTCTCTCACTCACTGTCTCTCACTCACTGTCTCTCACTCACTGTCTCTCACTCACTGTCTCTCACTCACTGTCTTCACTCACTCACTGTCTCTCACTCACTGTCTCTCACTCACTGTCTCTCTCACTCACTGTCTCTCACTCACTGTCTCAGAGGACAACATCAGATCAGGGATCAGCCGAACACCGTCACACTCTCACACACACTCACACACACTCTCACACACACTCTCACACACAGAGCTGAACAAGAATAATCAACTCAAATGAATAAACATGAGATTCTAGAGCAGATCTACACGTATCCCACACGTCTAGAATATAAAAATAAACTAATAAAAGAGAGATTCATCATTTGCAGGAAAAAACAAACACCTGTTTATATGAGCTTTATGATATATATGAGTTATGAGAATCTGATTAAGAGAGGTTGTGTGTATATCCTTCTCTCATCTCTATTCTAGACTTTGTTCCTTTGAACAATTCTTGGAACTTTCCAGCAAACAACAAAAAATGTTCTAAGAGCGTCTAAGAATGTCAAACAGTCTTCCAAACATTATGGAACGTTCCTTTTAAATGTTCTCTGGAACGTTCTGAAACAATTAGCAACATAAAAAAATAAATAAATAAGCGTTTGACGAACATCCAAACTTAAACATTTCAGTAAAAAAAAGAATATTGTTCTTATATTGTAATGAGAATATTGTTAAAGACCTGATAACTTTAATCGAACGTTATATCAATGTTACTGGAAGAACGTTTGTTCATAACTTTGAGAGAACATGAATAAATAAATATTAGTGTTAATAAATAAACGTCGAGTGTTGAACGCCTCGGCGTCAGTGCGCGTGATCTGACCCGCCGCAACAGATGCAGATCTGAGTCTGTGCATGAATGGAGAAAGCGTTCCGCGAGCGCAAGACGACCGCGGTGAAACACTGCTCCTCTGCTGGCGTCATCAGTAAATACAGCAGGGTTCAGACAGACAGCAGGTGTTGTGGCGCAGAGGTTCGAGTCAGCCTCGCCATAACACTAACCCGAGCTAAACACAACACACACTACATTACAAATATAATCCCACATTTAACCCCACGCGCGTGCAGTGACGCATTGATCAGGCGCGCGCCACGGATCAATACCCGCATCAGTAGAACCTGCTGACAGTCACCAGCGTCCCGCGATGAACACACACACAATTTGCATAAACTTCAAATGACGTCAGCTGCTGCTCGTTAAACTTTATTAAACACTAAAAATGAGAAATGCAACAGAGAGAGGGTGAAACACACACACTGAGCCCATTCAAACCCCAAACAGCACCACAAAACGAGACACTGAGGAAAATCACACAAACTGAAGCCTTGAACGCACAGACCCAGCTGTCGTCGACCCAGATGGAACAACCCGTTACGTTCTCACACACACACTCACACACACACTCTCACACACACAGAAAACTCGATTCCTGAGGGAAACGCTACTTATTTATCAATGCAGTCTGTGAAACCAGCAGTGTAGAAGAGTGTAAAGGCACTGACCGTGTGTTTGGGAGACACAGGTGAGAACACACAACCCGACGAGGAGCGCGTAAAGTGTGTTCGGCTGAATATCTCCAGTGACGCAGCCCATGGTCTCCAGAAGCGCCGCACAATCCGCTGTTAATCACGCAAACAGTCAATCAATCAATCCGCGCGGTTCAGGGTCATCCGCCGCCGTGAATGGGGAAAACACCGAGTCCGATAACGACACGTTAAACTGCGCGATTCTCCATCCCCGATCCCGGTCGTGACGCGCGATCCTCTGCCTGACGCGCCGCTCGCTCACTGTGCGCGATGAGTTCTGCGATGTGGATTCATTGATCTGAAGAAGACGGGGTGAAAACCCGGAGGAGAGTCCGTGTGGATCCCGGATTCAGGATTCCCGGAGCTGGACTGGGAATGAGGAGCAGGGCACGCGCCTGACATCTGCGCGCACAATAGAGACTCACACTGAGCGCGCGCGCGTGCGAGAAACAATGGGACGACTACTGCAATATTCACAACATCAAATGCTTTGTGTGTGTTTGTTTTTATTATTATTATTTTTAGAAAATAAATCTATCTATCTATCTATCTATCTATCTATCTATCTATCTATCTATCTATCTATCTATCTATCTATCTATCTATCTATCTATTATATCTATCTATCTATCTATCTATCTATCTATCTATCTATCTATCTATCTATCTATCTATATTTATGGGTCTGTTGTTAATTACATGGGTTTGAATATGTATATTTAAAATAAAATGCAGAACATTGGGGCTCCATGTGGATGTAGAGAGTCAGGAAGTGTGTTTTACACTGTTTGATACTCATAACTCCCAACAGAACATACTTATTTATATATTCCACTTATTTGCATCCATGCATCACACATAATGTTGTGATCGGAGTAAGTGTCAGTCTTCAGTGTAGCAGCTGTGTTTACTGCTGACTCTGATTCACAGCACTGCTTTATTTATAGAGTTTCTCTCATGTATTGACTAGCTGGATCTCAGTGTCTCCCATGAGCAACCAATTATACAAGTGTTCCCAGAGATCCCTACACACACACACGCACACACACGCACACACACACACACACACACACACACACACACACACACACACACACACACACACACACACACACACACACACACACACACACACACACACACACACACACACACACACACACACACACACACACACACACACACACACACACACACACACACACACACACACACACACACACACACACACACACACACACACACTCCTAAACACATAATGAAGTTTCATTCCAAAATGATTTCAATGTGTGTGTTTCCATGTTCTCTCTATTAACCTCATTTCACTGTGAATGTGTTTGGATGTGTCTTATGTAAAGCATTGAGAATAAACATTAATGAAATTAACATTAACATTTAATTATTCAATATGATGTTCACCTTATCTTTCCAAATGACGAGGCACATCCTTGCACATTATAGGTGCTGTAGATCGAGCCTAATGAGGCTTATTGTTCAGAACATCACGTTCCCATGTTATAAAAGATTTCCAATCCCACAGTTTCCTTCTAAACTAACTCCTTCAACCATCATTTTGTCACTATTTCCTTAATTTAATCAAAATAGTGCTGTTGATTTGTCCGCAGCTGTTCAAGTTTCCAATTAGTCCAATTAAATGTGTGCCGACACGACTAAAACAAACACACGTGAGGTTTCCTCCATCGCAGCATGACACCGATGAACAGAGATGATAATAATAGAGTTTAGAGGGGTGGGGGGGGTCCGGGGGCCTTAATGAGCTGTTTATCACATCATGAATGAACTCACCATTCAGCAGGAAACGACACTGTAAACACACTTCAGATGCTGGTACACAGCCCGAAACGAGCCACATGTGACATGCAAGTATCAGAGAACTCGACTAACACTGACTGCAGCGCAGCGGCTCTGTGTGCGCGGCTGGACTGTCAGCGCAGCGGCTCTGTGTGCGCGACTGGACTGTAGCGTGAGCGGCTCTGTGTGCGCGACTGGACTGTAACGCAGCGGCTCTGTGTGCGCTGACTGGACTGTCACGCAGCGGCTCTGTGTGCGCGACTGGACTGTAGCACGGCGGCTCTGTGTGCGCGACTGGACTGTCACGCAGCGGCTCTGTGTGCGCGACTGGACTGTCAGCGCAGCGGCTCTGTGTGCGCGACTGGACTGTCAGCGTAGCGGCTCTGTGTGCGCGACTGGACTGTCAGCAGCAGCGGCTCTGTGTGCGTGACTGGGACTGTAGCGGCGGCTCTGTGTGGCGACTGGACTGTAGCACGGCGGCTCTGTGTGCGCGACTGGACTGTAGCGCAGCGCTCTGTGTGCGCGACTGAGACTGTCACGCAGCGGCTCTGTGTGCGCGACCGAACTGTCACGCAGCGGCTCTGTGTGCGCGACTGGACTGTCACGTGAGCGGCTCTGTGTGCGCGACTGGAACTGTCACCGCAGCGGCTCTGTGTGCGTGACTGGACTGTCACCGCGGCTCTGTGTGGGCGACTGCAACTGTCACGGCGGCTCTGTGTGCGTGACTGGACTGTCACGCGGCTCTGTGTGCGCGACTGGACTGTCAGCGTAGCGGCCCTATGTGCGCGACTGGACCTGCAGCGCGGCTCTGTGTGCGCGACTGAACTGTCACGTAGCGGCTCTATGTGCGCTGGACTGTCACGCAGCGGCTCTGTGTGCGCGACCGGAGCTGTCACGCAGCGGCTATCTGTGCGCGACTGGACTGTAGCGCAACGGCTCTGTGTGCGCGACTGGACTGTCACGCAGCCGCTCTGTGTGCGCGGACTGGACTGTCACGCGCAGCGGCTGTGTGTGCGCGGACTCGAACTGTCACGCAGCGGCTCTGTGTGCGCGACGGACTGTAGCGCAAGCTCTGTGTGCGAACTCGACTGCACGCGGCTCTGTGTGGCGGACTGGACTGTCACACGCGGCTCTGTGTGCGCGACTGGACTGTCACCGCAGCGGTCTGTGTGTTCGCGACTGGACTGTCACGCAGCGGCTCTGTGTGCGCGACTCGGACTGTCACGCAGCGGCTCTGTCTGCGCGACTGCAGACTGCAGCGCAGCGGCTCTGTGTGCGCGACTGGACTGTAGCGCAGCGGCTCTGTGTGCGCGACTGGACTGTCACGCAGCGGCTCTGTGTGCGCGACTGGACTGTAGCGCCGCGGCTCTGTGTGCGCGACTGGACTGTCAGCGCAGCGGCTCTGTGTGCGCGACTGGACTGTCACGCAGCGGCTCTGTGTGCGCGACTGGACTGTCACGCAGCGGCTCTGTGTGCGCGACTGGACTGTCACGCAGCAGCTCTGTGTGCGCGACTGGGATGTAGCGCAGTGGCTCTGTGTGCGCGACTGGCTCTGTGTGCGCGACTGGACTGTCAGCGCAGCAGCTCTGTGTGCGCGACCGGACTGAGCGCAGCGGCTCTGTGTGCGAGACTTGGACTGTCACGCGGCTCTGTGCGAGACTGGACTGTCAGCAGCGGCGACGGACTGTACCAGGCTCTGTGTGCGCGACTGGACTGTCACGCAGCGGCTCTGTGTGCGCGACTGGACTGTCACGCAGCGGCTCTGTGTGCACGACTGGGCTGTCACACAGCGGCTCTGTATGTGCGACTGGCTCTGTGTGCGCGACTGGACTGTCAGCGCAGCAGCTCTGTGTGCGCGCGACTGTAGCGCTGCGGCTCTGTGTGCGAGACTGGACTGTACGCAGCGGCTCTGTGTGTGCGACTGGACTGTAGCGCAGCGGCTCTGTGTGCGCGACTGGACTGTAGTGCGGCGGCTCTGTGTGCGCAGACTCGGACTGTAGCGCAGCGGCTCTGTGTGCGCGGACTGGACTGTCACAGCAGCGGCTCTGTGTGGGCGACTGGACTGTAGTGCGGCGGCTCTGTGTGCGAGACTCGGACTGTAGCGCGGCGGCTCTGTGTGCGCGACTGGGACTGTCACGCAGCGGTGGCTCTGTGTGTGCGACTGGACTGTCAGCGCAGCGGCTCTGTGTGCGCGACTGGACTGTAGCGCGCGGCTCTGTGTGCGTGACTGGACTGTCACGCGGCAGGCTCTGTGTGCGCGACTGGACTGTAGCGCGGTGGCTCTGTTACCCCTTTTCCACCAAAAAAAGAACTGGTTCGGAACTGGTGCTGGTTCAAAGTTGGTTCGGAGTTGGTTCAACTTGCGAACCGCTTCAGAACCTGTTTGTTTTTCCACTGACTAGAGCGCCCAGGGAACGACGTCGTTACGTCACTGTTTACGTCGCCATACGTCTTGCAAGTACAACATTACTTTGGGATTATCTCTAACTCGTGTATCAAGAAGGCTTTAAAAAACAATCGAAATGTGTAAGTCTTTTAATATTTTCGTTTGATATGTAATCTTTTCTGATAAGTTATGTACCCCTGTCTTGTGTCTATAATGTCTTAATATAAAAATAAATAAAAAAATAGAAACGCTTGCGTTAACTTCAAGCATAACAATTACAAAGGCGGACTCCGTCGTGTTTCTGCAAATGTTTCTCTTGGCTTTGCGATCCTTTATTATGGTCAGAAAAGATGTTTAGAACACATCTAAACCCGCCCCAGCCCCCGACGTAAGCATGACGTGGTAAAAGAACGGTTCTAGTCCAGCAAAGAGTTGGTGCCGCTTTGGAACCAGTTCTCCTGGCCGAGAACCGGTTCCTTGCCTGTCGAAACACAAAGAACTGGTTCGCGCGCAGGCACCGGCTCCGAACCGGCTCTCAAAATGCCTTTGGTGGAAAGGGGCTTGTGTGCGCGACTGGACTGTAGTGCGGCGGCTCTGTGTGCGCGACTGAGACTGTCACGCGCGGCGGCTCTGTGTGCGAGACTGGACTGTAGCGCAGCGGCTCTCTGTGCGCGACTGGACTGTCAGCGCAGCGGCTCTGTGTGCGTGACTGGACTGTCACGCAGCGGCTCTGTGTGCGCGACTGGACTGTAGCGCACGCGGCTCTGTGTGCAAGACTGGACTGTCAGCGCGGCGCTCTGTGTGCGCGAGACTTGCGACTGTCACCGCGCGGCTCTGTGTGCGCGACTGGACTGTAGCGCGCGCGGCTCTGTGTGCGTGACTTGGACTGTGAGCGGCGGCTCTGTGTGCGCGACTGGAACTGTCACGTGCGGCTCTGTGTGCGAGACTGGACTGTCAGCGCAGCGGCTCTGTGTGCGCGACTCGAACTGTCAGCGCGCGGCTCTGTGTGCGTGACTGGACTGTAGCGCAGCGGCTCTGTGTGCGCGACTGGACTGTCACAGCGCGGCTCTGTGTGCGAGACTGGACTGTCACAGCAGCGGCTCTGTGTGCGCGACTCGGACTGTCACAGCGGCTCTGTGTGCGCGACTGGACTGTAAGCAGCGGCTCTGTGTGCGCGACTGGACTGCACGCTGCGGCTCTGTGTGCGCGACTGGACTGTAGGCAGCGGCTCTGTGTGCGCGACTGGACTGTCACCGCGCGGCTCTGTGTGCGCGACTGGACTGTCGCAGCGGCGGCTCTGTGTGCGCGACTGGACTGTCACGCAGCGGCTCTGTGTGCGACTTGGACTGTCACGCGGCGTTATGCGCGACTGACTGTACGCAGCGGCACAATGTTGGGTTAAAACGTGATTCAAAGAACTGGTTGCGCGAGGCACGGCTCATGTCGACGGCTCAGAATGCCTTGGTGGAAAGGGGCTTGTGTGCGCGACTGGACTGTAGTGCGGCGGTCTGTGTGCGCGACTGGATTGTCGCAGCGGCTCTGTGTGCGCGACTGGACTGTCACGCGGCGGCTCTGTGTGCGCGACTGGACTGTCAGCGCAGCGGCTCTGTGTGCGTGACTGGACTGTACGCGGCGGCTCTGTGTGCGCGACTGGACTGTACAGCTGCGGCTCTGTGTGCGACTGGACTGTAGCGCAGCGGCTCTGTGTGCGCGACTGGGACTGTCAGCGCGGCGGCTCTGTGTGCGCGACTGGACTGTCAGCGCAGCGGCTACTGTGTGCGCGACTGGACTGTCAGCGCAGCGGCTCTGTGTGCGCGACTGGACTGTACACGGACGGCTCTGTGTGCGCGACTGGACTGTCACGCAGCGCACAAATGTTGGGTTAAAAATGTAATTTCAAATTTTAACTCAACTTCAACTTTCAACTGTAAATTTTTCAATTGCATTTTTAACCCAACATTTGGTTTTGTCCATATTTGACCCAATAGCCCAGCATTGTTTAGAGTGTACTGCTTTGAAACAGCACGGACTGTGAGATCTGCAGTGAGCGTCAGGATATTTGTCAACCACGTGATTTCTCAAAATACAGCTGAATAAAACTGCATGTTAAACACTGAATTAAATCTGAATGGTTGTGTTTGAGTCTCATAAAGACTGATGAAGATAATGATGATGAAGCCCTATAAAACTGTTGAACAAAACCATCACATGATCTTCATGAAGTTCTTCTGTCAATGGATTTAATTACTCTTATTATGCAACTAATAAGGTTGTGACTAATCTGATTAATTTCTCACAGGAACTCTCTCAACTAGATTAGTTATTTCTTAACGTAATTAGCATTGCCGAGTGCAGATTTCATTCAAATGAAAAGAAAGAAGCACATGCGGCTAATCCCAGAACGGCTATTAACTCGGGATGGGGGTGGGGGGTATTCTGCTGTTGTACTTGATTTACATGCTGCTGTGAACACCTGTGTCTCGTGGCCACCAATAATTGCCTTACTTGCCACCGTTTTCTCCTAATAATGGCCACGATTTACTAGGCCTCTTCTGTCCTCGGACAGCTGCTGCTTTGAGGAACGAGGGCTCCTCCACAATCCCACAATGCTCCGTGTAACCATGACGACACACCATAAGCTCCCCAGGAAAACACACAATGACCATCACAGACCTATAAAGATCATTTAACAACAAACAATAGGCAATGTTATGGGTCAGATGTTACACGGATGGTTTAAACACACTGGTATCGTTAATATACCCAGCACTGTATGCATGTGTATAAATATTTATTTCAATGGTCCTACTAATTATAAGTATGTTACTGATTCAGACTTAACCCGAAACCCAATCTCACCATCTACTGATACTCTAATGACACTTAGTTGATCATTAATTCTATTACATTACACACTTTAGGTTTTGTAATTGTACTACTTTTAGATGACGTGTTTATAGCATTGAAAACATTTAAACAGTGTAATCTTGTACCATATTGGTTAAAAAATACAAAGAGAAAGGACAATGTTATAAACATCATAAAGTGCATTAAAAATCACATTACGTCAGCGCTTGAGTAGGAACTGGAAGGGGGTTCGCAAACTGATGAAAAGCTAATTATTAATCAATTCCTACAATTATCTAAATAAAACAAAATGCATTGTTTCATTTCATATATTAACTAATCATGTATAAAGTGATGACATCAGAATGAATGATCTGAAGTGAAATGTTTGGCTGTAATAAAGACCGATGTCACCGTCACTAATGGAGGAAACACGTGTAAATGATTATTAAATAGTCTTGATCAGCTCTTAATGGCTTTTCTATCATCTCTGGTGTCTCTAACACGTTTAGTGTGTCGACTGTCACGAATACCCATGGTGCACTTCAACACCGTCACTCATAACAGGCTGATGATGTCAGACTGAACGGCATCATGGGATTGACTCTATCGGAGAGAAATGTTTTCAGGTATATGTTCATTGGATAACATTAGATATACTTATACAGCATTTATCTTTGTTATTTTCACCATTTACTAATAGCTACTTTATTAAAATCTTAACATTAGCTAATGCACTGACTAACGTGAGCAAACAATGAACAGCTGTATTTTTATTAACTAACATTAACAAAGATGAACAAATACAGTAACAAATGTATAGCTCATGGTTAGTTTGTGTTATTACGTTAACTAATGAACCTTATTGGAAAGTGTTACCGTTTTTTATATATATATATTTTTTGTATTATTCACCAACAGAATATCCAGAATATATAAAACATTACACCGTCATCACTGTAACTAATGCTAAAACTAATCGGCTGAATCTCACACAGCGATTACATGCTAATTCATGACAGACGTGATTGAGTTCACATGATATAAAGACTGGGTTATCCTGGATCCTTCAATCAAGCGTCATCAGGAGCATCTCCATTATCCACCAGGTGGGAGAAGGTGTGTGTGTGTTTCTCTGGAGTAAATGCTCCTTCACACACACACCGAGCATTCTTAGTTTACGGTAGTTAACTAATAATGAACCTTATTGTAAAGTGTTCCCGATTTGTGAATAATCTAAAGAACCTTTTTCCACTTTAACGAACCTGGAAAGATTCCATCGAAACATTGAAGTTGTATTTGACATGTTTGCCATTCTTCAGAGTCTGTTGATTTATATTCTGAATTTCTCATATTCTTCAATGCATGCACTTATTTCCTGTTTCTAACCGGTTCAGGTCTGCGGGTCCCTTGATCTTATCTCTGAAACGAGGAGCAGACCAACACGAGCACTGGAATAAAGAGGCGTTTCTGAGGTTTGAGGTTCACTATTACCGTAATGATGAAAACACACTTCAGAAAACACACTCGCTCATACCAGGAACGCAACACACTCATTAGACGCCTGGAACTGGAACAACACACGTGAACCGAAGGAGGGATAATTGTGTTTTCTTCTCGGACGGCGATTGGGATGAAATGACGTGTGGCGGAAACTCCCTTTTCCCAGAAACCCGTTCCATCCCTGTCCTCCGGAGAGAGCGAGAGACGAGCGGAGCGAGAGAGAGAGGAGGAAGAGTCTACAGGTACATGAAAGGATAATTCCTCAAAGCCTGGAGGGAAAACAGGAGCATTTTGCTGTTTCAAAAGAAAGAAATGGCTCATTGGAAAGTGGTGTTAAACATTATTATATGTAATTTGGCTTCTTTTTAATGTCATGCCGCATGTTGTAACCACCATTTGCCCATTCTCTGGAAGATAAAAGCACTGTGGAGCTTCTGAAGGGAGCGAGAGGGAAAATAAGCATAATACATGTTTTATTAAGAGCTAACCAGACGCCTTGCTCACAGATCTTATTTAAAAGAGCAAATTGAAAATCTGCCAAACTCAGCACTCGGCCTTTGTTCTGTGTGGTCGGTCACGCTGGGCCGTGATGGAATAATTGTTTTGCGCAGCAGAATCAGACGCCGCTTCTGTTATATATTCATTAGCACTCTTTCCTGACAACGTGTTGCTGCTTGTTGTTCACCAGCTTTAAAATCGGCACCAAACTGAAGTTTTGATCATCTTTTCACTCTATATGGAGTAAAACGCAACACATGTGGGCGGGGCTTGATTGTGTCTGTGGGGAGTTGATTGGCTGGTTGTGGTTTGCTATTGGCTGATCTCATGTGACTGACAGGTTATAGCCCCGCCCTCGTTCTCCTTGAGAAACCTGCTGAAAACTCACTTATTTCAACGCATTCTCATCCCAAGGCGCCATATATGACACTTTTGCAAAAGCGTAAATATCCAACGCACATGGCACCCTTTAGCGTCAAATGAGACGCTTCGGTTATGGTTAAGTTTAGGTATGGGGTAGGGTTAGGGTTAGACCACTAGGAGGCGCCTTCTGCCCGATTTATTTTTACATCTCCTTTGGCGCTAAAGGGTGCCATGTGCGTTGGATATTTACGCTTTTGCAAAAGCGTTGTATATGGCGCTTTGGGATGAGAACGGGCTGCTTATTTCTACGCGTGAAGAACATTTTTACAATCTAAAGAAGCTTTCGTATAAAGGAGAGATTCGGGTGTTCTTCATGGACCATCGATGGCAATAAAGAAGCTTTATTTTCAGGAGTGTGTCCTACAATGTCTTGTACGACTTCTCATTATAATACGTTTTAATAATGAAAAGCTGAAATATGGCTCTTGCATGTGATGTAGTGAGTAGAGTGACAATCTAAGATTTATTTTCAGTTCAATACAAATTGTAATGAAAACAATTGTGTTAATGTGGAAAAATGTGAACTATAAACACAGTCCTGGAGTTCTGAAGCCGTGTGTGTGTGTGTGTGTGTGTGTGTGTGTGTGTGTGAGTGTGTGTGTGTGTGTGTTTGAGTCTGGGTCGTGTTTCTGTAATGAGAAGCAGCTCTGCTAATCACACAACATTTCCTGTGCCGTGATTAAAGAAAACACACACACGCACACACACACACACGCACTCACACACACACACACTGAGTCATGAGTGAAGAGCATCACAGAGATCAATATCACGACAGTAACTGTGTAACCGACGGCTGTCACACACAGTGTTTTAGTGCAGGTCCATCTCTGTTAAAGGGACAGTTCACCAAAACATGTGAATTATTTACTCACCATCATGTCATTACAAAACTGAATAACTTCATTTCTTCTGTAGAACACAAGTCTTTTAATTTAATTTTTTAGCAAACGTAGTGCTGGTTTGCTTTAAAGTGTTTCGATGGACTCATCTCGTCAGTCAGTCGCAGCTTTGAGGCCCGAGGTGACAGATCCTGTGTTTGAGCGATTAAATACGCCTAAGCCATTCCTCCACTCTCTGTGTGTGTGTGTGTGTGTGTGTGTGTGAGAGTGAGTGGTCCTGAGGCCAGTGTGCCGTGATAAAGGCCGAGACACTTTCATTATTGCTTTGACCTTAAGGGTCAGACAGCGCTAGTCGCAGGAGAACTAGCCATTAGCCACCTCTCCATCACACTCGACGTGATTTATTCCACAGAGCTCAGAATGAGCCACCCTTCAGCAGCCAATCAGTGGAGCTCCTGTCTGCTGGATGACCAATCAGACGCTCCTTCATGACATCAGCAGCCAATCAGTGGAGCTTCTGTCTGCTGGATGACCAATCAGTGGAGCTTCTGTCTGCTGGACGGCCAATCAGTGGAGCTCCTGTCTGGTGGACGGCCAATCAGTGGAGCTTCTGTCTGCTGGATGACCAATCAGTGGAGCTTCTGTCTGCTGGACGGCCAATCAGTGGAGCTCCTGTCTGCTGGACGGCCAATCAGTGGAGCTCCTGTCTGCTGGACGGCCAATCAGTGGAGCTTCTGTCTGCTGGATGACCAATCAGTGGAGCTTCTGTCTGCTGGATGACCAATCAGTGGAGCTCCTGTCTGCTGGACGGCCAATCAGTGGAGCTCCTGTCTGCTGGACGGCCAATCAGTGGAGCTTCTGTCTGCTGGATGACCAATCAGTGGAGCTTCTGTCTGCTGGATGACCAATCAGTGGAGCTCCTGTCTGCTGGAAGGCCAATCAGTGGAGCTTCTGTCTGCTGGATGACCAATCAGTGGAGCTCCTGTCTGCTGGACGGCCAATCAGTGGAGCTCCTGTCTGCTGGACGGCCAATCAGTGGAGCTTCTGTCTGCTGGATGACCAATCAGTGGAGCTTCTGTCTGCTGGATGACCAATCAGTGGAGCTCCTGTCTGCTGGACGGCCAATCAGTGGAGCTTCTGTCTGCTGGATGACCAATCAGTGGAGCTTCTGTCTGCTGGACGGCCAATCAGTGGAGCTCCTGTCTGCTGGACGGCCAATCAGTGGAGCTCCTGTCTGCTGGACGGCCAATCAGTGGAGCTCCTGTCTGCTGGATGGCCAATCAGTGGAGCTTCTGTCTGCTGGACGGCCAATCAGTGGAGCTTCTGTCTGCTGGACGGCCAATCAGTGGAGCTTCTGTCTGCTGGATGGCCAATCAGACGGTCCCTCATGACATCAGCAGCCAATCAGTGGAGCTTCTGTCTGCTGGAAGGCCAATCAGACGCTCCCTCACAGAATCAGAGACCCTTCTGTTCAGGCAATGTCATCATTCCCTCACAAACCACCGGAATGAAGAGCAAAACACAGGGACTCAAACATCAGTAATAATCAGAATGCATGAGGAAATAGTTATTAACCAAATCTGTTAATGAATAAACTAAATGCATGAAATGATCTCATAATGGAAGCTCTAGCAGGTTCTGTATATGAAATATATGAACTCTTTAAGCGTCCATTTAGAAGCTTTTCTGTTAAGAATGCATGACTTTTATAATCATGTGACAATAATAAATAAGCACTCAGTGACTTTCAGCGCAGAAGAACTTCTAATGAATCAACAGCAGCTGTTCATCTCAGTGACTGACGTTTACAGGGAATATTCTGCACAAACACACACACGGCAACGGAGAAGGCCACACTGAATAACTCTGAGAATAATAATGCTGAGCTTTGGCACAGTCACACACGCCGTTATTGATCAACATGCCGAGGTAAATACCTGATCAATACACAGCTCTCGCACACACACACACACACCCGCCGCTTCTGCTCACCACACACGTTCCTACAGGATCTTTCAGACGTTATTGAAAACTGGGCGACTGTGATGATGAAAAGCCCTCATGAGCCCGCAGGATGGCTTACACTGGGCTAAACAATCAATGCCAATAAGAACCCTTATTTTTAACAGTGTATTGCACAATTTTCCAGATGATTCATACACATATGTCGCCTTTTTCCATCTTTGTCGCCATTGGCTTTTGTCTTGCGTAGTTGGAGACATTTCATTTAATATTCAGTGATATTATTGATCTCCTGTACTGACACCATTATATATGAGAACTGAGCTGAGTTGGGTGATGACATCACGGTTTACTCCAGAATGGCTATATATGTATATATAAAATGAACTAAATGAATAACTTTTTCACAACAAAAATAAACCATCACTGAACTGACTTAATCTGGACTGTGACACTATTGTCTTCTGGACACACACTGGGATTATTGTCCTGTTATCTCTGTGAAGCTGCTCTGAAACACTCTCTACTGTATAAAGTGCTGTATCCATAAAGCTGACTTTACATATCAGCTAAAAGTGAAATCAGCTTTAAATAAAATAAAGAAACTGCCAATAAAGGTGTAATCATAAGCAGTGTGTTCAATAAGAGCAGCTTTCTGAATCTGAGAGTATAACAGTTTGATACCAATGTTCATGCATTCAGTGACAGCCACTGACCCCAGAACAGTTGCACATGTACATAGTGATAGGAATGTTGACATGTAATAGACAAACAGTAGCCGTCTTTCCATTACTCTTAAAATTGCGCAAATTGAAATTGCGAATTGAAAATACACCCAATGAAATCACGTTTAACAAAAACTCATGTCACCAAAAAAAAAAATACTAAAAACAATACGCTCACATGAGGGGATTTTTCAGGCAATTCGAAAAAGAAATATTTCGCAAAACTGCAATGGAATCATCTTTTGCGCATTCACAGGTCACTGGATATTCAGACAGAATACAACACATATTTCTTCATTAAACTCATAAAAGCGGAACTACTGGATTCTAAACAACTGCCAGTCAAGACCTCGAAGCAGATCTGAAGGAGAAGCTCCTCATATGTGTCTCAAGTATAAGGGTGTTTCCATTAATGTTGGATAAAACACCTACGACTCCTTCCATTAATAATCATCTCTAGTGTGGTGGCTGGGATCTACGTAAACCTACTAACACTCGTCGCCATGATGTTTGGAATGACTGATTCGAAGAGGAAACAATTAAGTTTCAAGTCGCTTAACATTGGTAAATGGAAACGCGTCATTTCGCAATCGTTTTTTATAAACATTTAGAAAAGAGCACACTGTGAACAATCACTGAAGGTCATTTAACCCAAGGTGCCCGAATGCAGAAATCACCATAACGGTGACAGGGTTAAAGGGATCGTTCACCCAAACATGTAAACTGTCGTTTGTTCAACCCCGTAAGACTATCCTTCATCTTCAGAACACAAATCACACAAAGATATTTTTGATTACATCTGAGAGCTGTCTGAACAACACGAGGGAGAGTCATTGCTGACAGAGTTTACATTTTTGATTGAACAAACCCTTTAACTTCTCTCCGTGTGCTGTTTCTCGAGGTCTTGCCGGGATTATACACCAGCCACCGAAAGACAACATGTTCTGCTTCAGAAAGGCCTGGGACAGCTTGAGATAAACATGTCGAGCTTCATTCATAACATCTAATAAACTGCTAAACAGGTTTCTGATCTAAAGTAAGAGCCTTTAGACGGATGTCACCAAAACCACTCACAGCAAAAGTCTGAAGAACACGATTCAGCGAACATTTCCCTGCGCCGTCAGTCACGGTCACATCTAATGGACGTTCAGGGATCCATCTTGACTGTTTACTGTCAACCACGGGCAAAAATAAAGGAGAACATGAAGGATAAAATGAGTTCAATAAGTAAAAAAACTATTTTTAAAAATACATCCAAATCTGATCAATTTTTTAGATCAGGGGTTTAAACAGGAAAGGTTTATTTATATATATATATATATATATATATATATATATACACACACACGCACACACACACAGACACAGTGAGTTCCTGTCTGAAGGCCAGAGGAGAACAGCAGCTCTTCATCATCATCACTGCAGAGACCATGATCAGAATAACCCGCTGTCACAGAACTACACACACACACACACACTCTCTCTCTCTTCATCATCATCACCACAGAGACCCGGTTCAGAATAAGCCGCTGTCACAGAACTGAGTTTAGGCTCGTCCTGCTTCCACGTCTGTGAATTATTGAGTCAGTCTGTCCTCTACATAATGGATCGGGACGCTCTCTGGTATTAAACACGTCTCCTGCTCTTCACCGCAGCTGAAGTGTTGAATGATTTGTAGCGCTGCACCGCTGAAGGTCTCAGTGACAGCAGGGCCAATCACAGCGAGGGAAACTCTCCACACAATCATCTTCATCACGGTGCTGATGTGAGTTTACGGACATTAATATGTGTGTGCACGTGTCCTCTGCGTCCCGTGTTAATCACAGAGATGGTCACGTGCTGATCATCCCAAACAACAGGACCGTGGATAACATCTCAGGGTACGACTGTAACCCTAGTTCCCTGTGTCGTGACGCTTTGGGAACGCCCTGAAGCACATGCGTCAGCTAGTCCAACGGCGGAGTGAACATCACGGGCGGGTGCATCACGACCAGGAGAGGATAAATGACCATCCGGTCTGACCGGCGTTAGCTTCGATATAGTGAAGCAAGTCCATCACAGGGATGTAGGAAGTATGGCAAAGTGACGTAGCCTCTCGTTCCGAGCGTCATCAGCACAACTAGGGTTACAGTCGCGACCTGAGATGTTCCCTTTCGAGGGAACTCACGCTGCGTCGATGACGCTTCGAACGAACAAGAACCTGTCATGTTAAAAAATGTGTGACGACTTGAGAACTCTAGACCCAGAGAAGTCCAAGTCATAAAATCTGACAAACGTGCTTGGTGTTAAAAAACGCTCATCTGATAAACTCTTAGAACGAAGACCTTGTTGCTCGGCTGGCAATTCGATGTTCAACTTAGCCACAGCGTGAGATGGTTCCTCCACCAGCAGGAAAGAGCTGGGGATTCCTCTTCTTCCATTACAATGCTCAGCACATCTAGTTCCTCTGAAGGAGACACGAGACAGCTGAAGCACCGGTGCCTCCTCCGAGCGGAAGGAGCCGCGACACCGGAGAGAGAGAGCACTGGATCCCACGGGTAAAGGCTGAGATGATTGGCGGGACGTCTCGAACCCTGCCGTGAGATCCATTAGCATCCTTTACTCCCAAACACATCACACAGAGATTGTGTGTATTCCCACCCGTGTGTATCCCAGAGATTGTGTGTATCCCCACTCGTGTGTATCCCAGAGATTGTGTGTATCCCCACTCGTGTGCATCACAGAGAGTGTGTGTATACCCACACGTGAGATAACAAGGGCAGGAAGAATCACACAACTTGAACGATTTTTTGTTTGCTATTATAATATTGCTATTGAGCTGTATTTCATCGTGGCAGACAACAATAAATATGACAGACATTTTGCAGTGCAGAAGCACAGATGCTAATGCCCGTCAGACCGGATGGTCTTTTATCCTTTCCTGGTCATCACGTTCACTCTTCCTGTTGATCTAGTTGAAAGTATTAAATATTAACCTGGTTTAAATTATAATTCATAAATCCACATGTACCAAAGGCAGCCCGGATCTGAGCCGACACTATGTTTCTGTCCAGGGGAAATCAGATGACCAGGAATCATCTGATCAAACCATCTTCCATTGGCATAAAAAGTTACATTCAAAAGTTGCATTTCTTTGATGTTTGAAGAGTGATGAAATGGAATGTGTTCTTCACATTTGCATTAAAAAACTGTATATAAATACAGAATTAAATAAATACATTAAAAACTGCTCATTTTGAAGAACGTTCAGAAATATTGTTTTCATGACTTACCGATCTTAAAACATGCTGTGAAGTGTAGACAGCAGCTTTTGCACTAATAATCGTCATCCAGTCTCAAGAAACCGTCTGCAGACTCTGTCCCATTGGGAATCCCATTGGGAATATACAGTCATGATTTCATCACCTGTCCATTCCTGAGCGTCAGACTCCTGCAGGCCGTCACGAAGCTGGTCATTCATCACTGCTGAAACTGAAGACAAACAAACACTCCATGAAATATATGATGTCAAGCCACAGACCAACACATGAACAGCTAAAGCTGCTTCTCTATCAGATCAGAACATCCGCATCAATGACAGAACGCTCGTCTCACAAATTAATGCCAAGGGTCTACTAAAGCAAACACCGATCACCATAATGGGGACTATACAATTTATTATTTTCAATAAAACATCATATCTAAATCTCTGTTAATTCTCAACATGTACGTTTCTATATGCATGAAAGAAATAATGTTATGCATAAACTTTGTAAACTGTTTTTACAGGGAAGTTTTCTGTTCATCAGTGTCTGAGTTCTCTCACTTATTTTCATGCACTCTGTCAAGTGGACTATATTAAAACAAATATCTGCCAATGGAGTCAGAAAAATAAACTTGTTTTCCCCTAGAATTATTATAAATAGGAAAATGCATTTTTCTCTTAAAAACCAGTCACAATGAGAAAGGACCAGCACTGAGATTAAAATAAGCAGTCCTTTTAATTTTCTCCAGCACAGTACATATAATGGACTCAGCAGAGAGTGAGCAGCGCTTCCATCTCCTGCAGATATTAAACCCAGAGTGAAGCCATGCGTAACGTACATCCAGAAGTTCAACCACTCTGTGACCGGATGCTCATCCACGGGGAACCGTTGCTATGGTGAAGCAGAACCGGTCGCTTAGTGTCCGCATCTCTGCAGGAAATAAGTGTGTTCTTCATTCATTCATCCAATCGTTAAATCATTCATTAATTCATTCATTTGTTCATTGTCAGCTTTTGTGTTATTGTTGTGAAACACTATATCTAACTGCACAAACACTTTCCCATTCATTCCCAGAGGATCAGCCTCAGCGGGAAATACACAGCAGATTGTTGAGCAAAATAGGAAAAAGGTTATAGTATTTAGGACTTCAGACTTCTAGACTCAATTTTAAATCATTGTTTAATGGGGTATTTACATGTTTTTGCATGTAAATGATGAGTTGCATAAAGAAAATAAAATTAAAAATGGATTAATCAAAACTGTCCAAAAGTCCATCAAATGATAAATCATTGATGTCAATTTGACGTCTGAAACCATGACATTGATTTGATGTAAACTGAATGTCAAACATTTTGGCCTGCATTAAACCGATATCCACTAAAAGTTTCTACACAAGCACCTGACGGAACCCTAGAAGAGTTTTTAACTCTTGAAAACCTCAACATTCGAATTTCTATGATGAAATTCTACACACTGTCAATCAACTCATGCCCCTCCCTTCTCATTAGCATAAGCTCAAATGAAACACTCAGATCAGAGGCAGCGTTGCAAACCAGACACACATGCGTTACATTTCAATTGGACATATTTACGCTGCTGATGTGAAGCGGTCTAGTTGTTCTTCAGCGGCTAAACTTTGATGACAATGTGCCGTTTCCTTTCCCGAGCGAATCTGACGAGGATTTCACGTGCCGCCTCAGATAATAAACAGATCAGCTTCTGTGAAACAGAACAATCAGGTCAAGTTCAGCTCATGAGAGCCACACACACTACTCACTGACTGTGTACTTACTGCATGCGGACCGCCTGCCGTTCAGATAGACTGAACAATTGGGAAAATGTAATCCGAATGGTACGAAACTTGGAAAAGGTTTTGGCACTTCATCACATGATGGCCGTGACTGGAACAGGTTAAATGGTCCTGATAACAACAGTCACACTTGTGCTCCTCGCATATTTATCATAAATACAGCGTAAATATAATTTAGTAGCATAAAATACAACATATTTAATAAAAAAACACTACCGAACTAATATATAGTACATTCAAAAAATTAATTTAGATAATTTTTGACCGACAAGCGAAGAGCAACAGAGGGTTAAATAGTATGCAAACACAACGCAACAATAATGTCACATGACCTCATCACATCGCATATTTGGAAATCATTGAAAATCTGAGAAATTACTTTGCATTTTGAATCCACATTTTTAAAACTCTGTAATCATTTGTCGATCTAAGTGACAGTTGAAAATGGGAGGGGCATTTTGAATGCACTGCATTGTGGGATACGCAGTGTGTGTTTGTAAATGCAGTATGCGAGTGTGTGCCTCTGACAGCAGGTGATGAATCTAGCATCTCCTCCCCCATCACTGCAGCATATGCACCGCAACACACACACACACCGAGAAAACACTTCAAATTTAACCAGGCACACACTCACACAAAGCACAATCTCACACGGCATGACAAACACACCAGCTCCCATAATGCTCTCTGCCTCTGCTCATGGCAGCCACGGAGATACTGGGAAATCATGAGCAAGAGCCACAGTGTGTGTGTGTGTGTGTGTAAATGTTCCAGTAACAACAGCATGTGTAAAACAGCTGTTTTAAATGAAATCTGAGCTCTGACCCAAACACTCGCGACCACAATATCCACACATAATATTCAGACTGCACTTGCCCTTTAACAGTCTGTGAGCTCAGGTCAATGTGTGTGTGTGTGTGTGTGTGTGTGTGTGTGTGTGTGTGTGTGTGTGTGTGTGTGTGTGTGTGTGTGTGTGTGTGTGTGTGTGTGTGTGTGTGTGTGTGTGTGTGAGTGTGTAAAGGGCAGCTTGTGCATGTTTATGAGCTCTTGGTCATGTGCTCTGAATGTCCAGCAGCCTCACATGAACAAACACTGCGGGAATCATCATCATCATCATCATCATCATCATCATCATCATCATCATCACCATCTTCATCATCTTCATCATCATCAACATCATCATCATCATCACCATCTTCATCATCATCATCACCATCTTCATCATCATCTTCATCATCGTCATCATGTTTATCTTCATCATCATCTTGATCTTCATCATCATCATCATCACCATCTTCATCATCATCACCATCTTCATCATCATGATCATCATCATCATCATCATTTTCATCATCGTCATCATGTTTATCTTCATCATCATCTTGATCTTCATCATCTTCATCATCGTCCTCTTCATCACTGCTCATGCATGTTTAAACACACCCGAGTCATTAGCGTGTTCGAGGAATGGGTGTGTCGCAGGTCTCCAGGAAACACTGATCTAATTGAACAGATGAACAAACGTACGCAGGACATAATTAATGAAGCTTTGTCCTTTACACAGCGGTTTAAAGCAAGACGTCACAGGACAGAAGGGGGGTGCAAAAATGTATTTCAATAAAATCCATCATCATACCTTCCCAGTTAATTATCTGCATTAATAATTTTATATTACAGGTTTTCTGAAATGTTCTGTTTAAATATGCAAATAAGAAACTGTCTAATTAAATATGCAATCATTTGCATACATGTCCAGAGCAGAAATCTGAATATTGGATAAAGTCAGACTCGTAAGTTTTGTGCAAAAACATTAATTTATGTTTGTTTAAAACAACATTTCAAACAAAAGTGTTATTTTCCATAAAAAGTAGCAAAATAGTTATTATAATAATCTACAATGTGATTTCATACAGCATCGTTTCCATCTCCATCACGGCTAATAGCTGGGTTTCAGTCACGTGATTATGATGACGCGCGGAATGCAGATGGAGGGCAGGGAGTGAAGAGCGCAATGGATGAGATGGAGGAGAGTCTGTACTGTACTACTTTACACGCTATTACAAGAGAAAGAAATAAACAAAAAAATCAAACATAAGTTGGACGTGACCCTTACGTTATGAAGAGGAGCGATTTTTCAACTGAACTGAAATATTTTCCTGCCATCGAGGCAGTAGATATCAGCAACTACCTCGTCTTGCAGAAACGTTACACAAACGGTCATTTAAGTTGTATTAACTCACCTTTGACGAAGTTTTTTCGATCAATTTCTTGCATTTTCCCCCCAATGAACAACAACTGTTGGTACACGATAAAAACTCCTAGTGGTTTGATTGATTCAAGTAACCATACACTCACCGGCCACTTTATTAGGTACACCTGTCCAACTGCTCGTCAACACTTAATTTCTAAGCAGCCAATCACATGGTGGCAACTCAGTGCATTTAGGCATGGACATGGTCAAGACAATCTCCTGCAGTTCAAACCGAGCATCAGTATGGGGAAGAAAGGTGATTTGAGTGACTTTGAACGTGCCATGATTGTTGGTGCCAGAAGGGCTGGTCTGAGTATTTCAGAAACTGCTAATCTACCGGGATTTTCACGCACAACCATCTCTAGGGTTTACAGAGAATGGTCCGAAAAAGAAAAAACATCCAGTGAGCGGCAGTTCTGTGGGCGGAAATGCCTTGTTGATGCCAGAGGTCAGAGGAGAATGGCCAGACTGGTTCGAGCTGATAGAAGGGCAACAGTGACTCAAATAACCACCCGTTACAACCAAGGTGGGCAGAAGAGCATCTCTGAACGCACAGTACGTCGAACTTTGAGGCAGATGGGCTACAGCAGCAGAAGACCACACCGGGTGCCACTAAGAAAACAGGAAACTGAGGCTACAATTTGCACAAGCTCATCGAAATTGGACAACAGAAGATTGGAAAAACGTTGCCTGGTCTGATGAGTCTCAATTTCTGCTGCGACATTCGGATGGTAGGGTCAGAATTTGGCGTCTACAACATGAAAGCATGGATCCATCCTGCCTTGTATCAACGGTTTAGGCTGGTGGTGGTGGTGTCATGGTGTGGGGAATATTTTCTTGGCACTCTTTGGGCCCCTTGGTACCAATTGAGCATCGTTGCAACGCCACAGCCTACCTGAGTATTGTTGCTGACCATGTCCATCCCTTTATGACCACAATGTACCCAACTTCTGATGGCTACTTTCAGCAGGATAATGCGCCATGTCATAAAGCTGGAATAATCTCAGACTGGTTTCTTGAACATGACAATGAGTTCGCTGTACTCAAATGGCCTCCACAGTCACCAGATCTCAATCCAATAGAGCATCTTTGGGATGTGATGGAAGCATCATGGATGTGCAGCAGACAAATCTGTGGCAACTGTGTGATGCCATCATGTCAATATGGACCAAACTCCCTGAAGAATGCTTCCAGCACCTTGTTGAATCTATGCCACGAAGAATTGAGGCAGTTCTGAAGGCAAAAGGGGGTCCAACCCGTTACTAGCATGGGGTACCTAATAAAGTGGCCGGTGAGTGTAAATGACTCAAAACATCGCAACACAGCATTTTGAGTTTGTTATAGAGCTTTCTAAATACAGCAAATCACTTCCTACCCTCCATTTGTATTGTGCGCCATGGCAACGCAGTGGCGTGACGTCTCATGGAAACACGCTATTGATTATTTTGAGTATTTACTGAGGATCTGCTGACTAATGGGCTGCAAAGCAGGTGGTTATTAAAAATAATAACCATCAACAGCTGTTAGTACTTACAAACAGGGTGAACACAGGTGACGTGAGACTGTTTCGACATTTGTCATTGGTGATGTTGTGAAATAGGATGCCAAGTGGTTCAGATGCCAAGTGCTTCTCACACATCTTCACTGACAGACTACAGCAGATAAAGACAGAAACACAGATGTGCTCAATGGCATTGTGGGGACAACATTTGTAAATGTGCAAATGCAGAATGTTTTCTTCAGTCATGCAGAGAGTGCCAGTCATCCAGAGAGTGCCAGTCATCCAGTGAGAGCCATTGAATGCTAGTAAATGCCAGTCATCCAGTGAGTGGCAGCCATCCAGTGAGTGCCAGAGAGTGCCAGACATCCAGTGAGTGCCAGTGAGTGCCAGACATCCAGTGAGTGCCAGAGAGTGCCAGACATCCAGTGAGTGCCAGACATCCAGTGAGTGCCAGACATCCAGTGAGTGCCAGTCATCCAGTGAGTGCCAGAGAGTGCCAGTCATCTAGTGAGTGCCAGAGAGTGCCAGACATCCAGTGAGTGCCAGAGAGTGCCGGTCATCCAGTGAGTGCCAGAGAGTGCCAGTCATCCAGTGAGTGCCAGTCATCCAGTGAGTGCCAGTCATCCAGTGAGTGCCAGAGAGTGCCAGTCATCCAGTGAGTGCCAGAGAGTGCCAGACATCCAGAGAGTGCCAGACATCCAGTGAGTGCCAGTGAGTGCCAGACATCCAGTGAGTGCCAGAGAGTGCCAGACATCCAGTGAGTGCCAGAGAGTGCCAGACATCCAGTGAGTGCCAGTCATCCAGTGAGTGCCAGTCATCCAGTGAGTGCCAGTCATCCAGTGAGTGCCAGAGAGTGCCAGTCATCAGTGAGTGCCAGAGAGTGCCAGACATCCAGTGAGTGCCGGTGAATGCCAATCATCCAGTGAGTGCCAGAGAGTGCCAGACATCCAGTGAGTGCCAATCATCCAGTGAGTGCCAGAGAGTGCCAGACATCCAGAGAGTGCCAGAGAGTGCCAGTCATCCAGTGAGTGCCAGAGAGTGCCAGTCATCCAGTGAGTGCCAGAGAGTACCAGTCATCCAGTGAGTGCCAATCATCCAGTGAGTGCCAGAGAGTGCCAGACATCCAGAGAGTGCCAGAGAGTGCCAGTCATCCAGTGAGTGCCAGTCATCCAGTGAGTGCCAGAGAGTACCAGACATCCAGTGAGTGCCAGAGAGTGCCAGACATCCAGAGTGCCAGACATCCAGTGAGTGCCAGTGAGTGCCAGTCATCCAGTAAGTGCCACAGAGTGCCAGAGATCCAGTGAGTGCCAGTGAGTGCCAGTCATCCAGTGAGTGCCAGACATCCAGTGAGTGCCAGTGAGTGCCAGTCATCCAGTGAGTGCCAGAGAGTGCCAGACATCCAGTGAGTGCCAGTGAGTGCCAGTCATCCAGTGAGTGCCAGACATCCAGTGAGTGCCAGTGAGTGCCAGTCACCCAGTGAGTGCCAGTCATCCAGTGAGTGCCAGTGAGTGCCAGTCATCCAGTGAGTGCCAGAGAGTGCCAGTCATCCAGTGAGTGCCAGACATCCAGTGAGTGCCAGTCATCCAGTGAGTGCCAGACATCCAGTGAGTGCCAGTGAGTGCCAGTCATCCAGTGAGTGCCAGACATCCAGTGAGTGCCAGTGAGTGCCAGTCATCCAGTGAGTGCCAGAGAGTGCCAGACATCCAGTGAGTGCCAGAGAGTGCCAGTCATCCAGTGAGTGCCAGACATCCAGTGAGTGCCAGTCATCCAGTGAGTGCCAGTCATCCAGTGAGTTCCAGTGAGTGCCAGTCATCCAGTGAGTGCCAGTCATCCAGTGATTGCCATAGAGTGCCAGACATCCAGTGAGTGCCAGAGAGTGCCAGACATCCAGTGAGTGCCATTCATCCAGTGAGTGCCAGTCATCCAGTGAGTGCCAGTGAGTGCTAGTCATCCAGTGAGTGCCAGTGAGTGCCAGACATCCAGTGAGTGCCAGTGAGTGCCATTCTTCCAGTGAGTGCCAGAGAGTACCTGTCATCCAGTGAGTGCCAGAGAGTGCCAGTCATCCAGTGAGTGCCAGACATCCAGTGAGTGCCAGTGAGTGCCAGTTATCCAGTGAGTGCCAGTCATCCAGTGAGTGCCAGTGAGTGCCAGTCATCCAGTGAGTGCCAGAGAGTGCCAGTCATCCAGTGAGTGCCAGAGAGTGCCAGTCATCCAGTGAGTGCCAGAGAGTGCCAGTCATGCAGTGAGTGCCAGAGAGTGCCAGACATCCAGTGAGCGCCTGTCATTCAGTGAGTGCCAGAGAGTTCCAGTACTCTGCTCATCCATCATGTCTGGCACGCTGCCGATACGGCACATAATTTGATATCAGACGGTCTGATTAATTTCCTGCCTGATACGCCAGTAATCTGTTGGCAATCACAATGCACAACTCACGCTTGGAAGAATCTGAACATACACAAAGACAACCTGAGCTATTTTAGCATGACTTGAGATGCTTTTTAACATGCAGAAGAGCCAAAATAAGCAGGGGAAAACGACAACAACAACAACCAAAATATTGTAACCTGAAATATACAATAATAATTTCATACAGTCCAGTAGTCAAAGTCAGTGGTGATCTAGTAACAGCTGTTCACTGCACAGCAACTGCTGACTTTAGTTTGCACGGCAGCACTGGGTCATTTTTATTTAAATGTGCATGCATTTTCATTAAAAGATGGACCATTTGGATCGCATAAACTCACGAGCTGCTGTTTAAAATTCATCTTGGGGGTGATTAATGTTTTATATTTAGTGGATGAGATGGTGCTTTCCCTGTACAATGTCACGCACGTTTTGCTGTCCAGGGTTTAATTTGGCTCCGTCTTAATCCTCTCGTGTCACTGAGCGCCGTTTTGCAGCACACTCCATTATGGATGGGCGATTAATGTTGACATCATGAATACGCTGGAGTGAATATTAAGCGTTCTGTCCAGCGTCACCACACACACATACGCATATTAATTAGCAGGAGGCACATTATTAGATGACATGGTCTCCAAAATGATCTTTAGCAAATAACACTGCTATATAGATCTGTTCCTAACACTGTTGTTGTACTAGTTATGAGAGCAAAGGTATACACGTATTTGCATATATATGAATGTCCTTAAGTTCATTGTGCTCATCTGTCAGATGGATGTGGTGTGTGTGTTTGTGTGTGTTTGTGAGAGAGATAGAGAGAGACTGTGTGTGTGTGTGGCACCCTAACCCTAACAGTGGTAAATCAACAGCGCCCCCTGTTGAGTGCAGAAGTGCAGTGACTCTTTAACCAGCAAACAAGATAATAACAAGAAAACCTTTCTTAAGAAAGGGAAGTAAAAAGTGAGTATGACTTTCAAGATCAAAATTTTGTCTATTCTTTTTATATAGAGACGAATGTAATAAGCCACATGAGGTCTTGCACTGCAATCAACCAGTGTTTACGAGAAGCTCCAAACACTGTAAAAATCCATTTGAGAGGTTCTGGAACAAGAACAAATATGGGCGGGGCTTGATTGTGTCTGTGATTGATTGGATGGTTGTGGTTTGCTATTGGCTGATCTCATGTGAGTGACAGGTTGCCCCGCCCACATCATTAGAGAAGAGAGGCTGCAAGAGGAACTGATTCTGATTCAGCATTCAGAACGAATTCAGATTCAGAATGAACACTGCAACGTTCCATATTTCTTTTTTTATTTGTCTGTTTTGATTTCATAGGGACTTTAATTAAGTCTCAGGTATCAGAGCAGCATGGTCTTAAAGGAATTTGCTCTAATACTCACCTGTCATGGGCTGGAAAGCGGAGCAGGATCACCATGGTTACAGCGAGACACAGTCTCAGCGAGTGAAGTGTGATTAATAGCAGGAAAGCTAGTGGCGAGAGACAGATGTAGGTCATGAACGCTTAGAAAAGCATGTTGACAGAGGAATCAATAAAAGCCCCTGAGCCGCACAGAGCACTTTTTATAATCGGAAAGATTCAGTCTCTCCGACACAATGAAAACATTGTGCTTTGAGCCCTTCTGACTGGTGGAAGAGAATAAGATCGAATGAGAGACACAAGTGCAAAACATCGACTCCCCCTGCAGGACATCCAGAGAGATTCAGGCATCAACAATTTCTAGAAATATCCTTCAAATCCAGAGAGATTCAGACATGAACAACTTCTGGAAATATCCTTAATATCCAAAGAGATTCAGGCATCAAAAACTTCTGGAAATATCCTTCAAATCCAGAGAGATTCAGACATCAACAACTTCTGGAAATATCCTTCAAATCCAGAGAGATTCAGACATCAACAACTTCTGGAAATATCCTTCAAATCCAGAGAGATTCAGACATCAAGAACGACTGGAAACATACTTCAAATCCAGAGAGATTCAGACATCAAGAACTACTGGAAATATACTTCAAATCCAGAGAGATTCAGACAACAAGAACTACTGGAAATATCCTTCATATCCAGAGAGATTCAGGTATCAAGAACTTCTGGAAATATCCTTCATATCAGACACCAACAACTTCTGGAAATATACTTCAAATCCAGAGAGATTCAGACATCAACAACTTCTGGAAATATCCTTCATATTCAGAGAGATTCAGACATCAACAACTTCTGGAAATATAATTCATATCCAGAGAGATTCAGACACCAAGAACTACTGGAAATATACTTCAAATCCAGAGAGATTCAGACAACAAGAACTACTGGAAATATCCTTCATATCCAGAGAGATTCAGGTATCAAGAACTTCTGGAAATATCCTTCATATCAGACATCAACAACTTCTGGAAATATCCTTCAAATCCAGAGAGATTCAGACATCAACAACTTCTGGAAATATCCTTCATATCCAGAGAGATTCAGACATCAACAACTTCTGGAAATATAAATCATATCCAGAGAGATTCAGGTATCAAGAACTTCTGGAAATATCCTTCATATCCAGAGAGATTCAGACATCAACAACTTCTGGAAATATCCTTCAAATCCAGAGAGATTCAGGTATCAACAACTTCTGGAAATATCCTTCATATCCAGAGAGATTCAGGTATCAAGAACTTCTGGAAATATCCTTCATATCCAGAGAGATTCAGGTATCAACAACTTCTGGAAATATCCTTCATATCCAGAGAGATTCAGACATCAGCAACTTCTGGAAATATCCTTCAAATCCAGAGAGATCCAGGCATCAACAACTTCTGGAAATTTCCTTCATATCCAGAGAGATTCAGACATCTACAACTTCTGGAAATATCCTTCAAATCCAGAGAGATTCAGGCATCAACAACTTCTGGAAATATCCTTCAAATCCAGAGAGATTCAGGCATCAACAACTTCTGGAAATGTCCTTCATATCCAGAGAGATTCAGACATCAAGAACGTCTGGAAATATACTTCAAATCCAGAGAGATTCAGACATCAATAACTTCTGGAAATATCCTTAATATCCGAGATTCAGACATCAAGAACTTCTGGAAATATACTTCAAATCCAGAGAGATTCAGGCATCAACAACTTCTGGAAATATCCTTCATATCCAGACAGATTCAGACATCAAGAACTTCTGGAAATATACTTCAAATCCAGAGAGATTCAGGCATCAACAACTTCTGGAAATATCCTTCAAATCCAGAGAGATTCAGGCATCAACAACTATTGGAAATGTCCTTCATATCCAGAGAGATTCAGACATCAAGAACTTCTGGAAATATACTTCAAATCCAGAGAGATTCAGACATCAAGAACTTCTGGAAATATCCTTAATATCCAGAGAGATTCAGACATCAAGAACTTCTGGAAATATACTTCAAATCCAGAGAGATTCAGGCATCAACAACTTCTGGAAATATCCTTCATATCCAGAGAGATTCAGACATCAATAACTTCTGGAAATATACTTCAAATCCAGAGAGATTCAGGCATCAACAACTTCTGGAAATATCCTTCATATCCAGAGAGATTCAGGCATCAACAACTTCTGGAAATATCCTTCAAATCCAGAGAGATTCAGACATCAACAACTTCTGGAAATATCCTTCATATCCAGAGAGATTCAGACTTTAACAACTTCTGGAAATATCCTTCAAATCCAGAGAGATTCAGACTTTAACAACTTCTGGAAATATCCTTAATATCCAGAGAGATTCAGACATCAACAACTTCTGGAAATATATTTCAAATCCAGAGAGATTCAGACATCAACAACTTCTGGAAATATCCTTAATATCCAGAGAGATTCAGACATCAACAACTTCTGGAAATATCCTTCATATCCAGAGAGATTCAGACATCAACAACTTCTGGAAATATACTTCAAATCCAGAGAGATCCAGGCATCAACAACTTCTGGAAATATCCTTCATATCCAGAGAGATTCAGACATCAACAACTTCTGGAAATATCCTTCAAATCCAGAGAGATTCAGACATCAGCAACTTCTGGAAATATCCTTCAAATCCAGAGAGATCCAGGCATCAACAACTTCTGGAAATTTCCTTCATATCCAGAGAGATTCAGACATCAACAACTTCTGGAAATATCCTTCAAATCCAGAGAGATTCAGACATCAAGAACTTCTGGAAAAATACTTCAAATCTAGAGAGATTCAGGCATCAACAACTTCTGGAAATATCCTTCAAATCCAGAGAGATTCAGGCATCAACAACTATTGGAAATGTCCTTCATATCCAGAGAGATTCAGACATCAAGAACTTCTGGAAATATACTTCAAATCCAGAGAGATTCAGACATCAAGAACTTCTGGAAATATCCTTAATATCCAGAGAGATTCAGACATCAAGAACTTCTGGAAATATACTTCAAATCCAGAGAGATTCAGGCATCAACAACTTCTGGAAATATCCTTCATATCCAGAGAGATTCAGACATCAAGAACTTCTGGAAATATACTTCAAATCCAGAGAGATTCAGGCATCAACAACTTGTGGAAATATCCTTCATATCCAGAGAGATTCAGGCATCAACAACTTCTGGAAATATCCTTCAAATCCAGAGAGATTCAGACATCAACAACTTCTGGAAATATCCTTCATGTCCAGAGAGATTCAGGCATCAACAACTTCTGGAAATATCCTTCATATCCAGAGAGATTCAGACTTTAATAACTTCTGGAAATATCCTTCAAATCCAGAGAGATTCAGACTTCAACAACTTCTGGAAATATCCTTAATATCCAGAGAGATTCAGACATCAACAACTTCTGGAAATATATTTCAAATCCAGAGAGATTCAGACATCAACAACTTCTGGAAATATCCTTAATATCCAGAGAGATTCAGACATCAACAACTTCTGGAAATATCCTTCATATCCAGAGAGATTCAGACATCAACAACTTCTGGAAATATACTTCAAATCCAGAGAGATCCAGGCATCAACAACTTCTGGAAATATCCTTCATATCCAGAGAGATTCAGACATCAACAACTTCTGGAAATATCCTTCAAATCCAGAGAGATTCAGACATCAACAACTTCTGGAAATATCCTTCAAATCCAGAGAGATTCAGGTATCAAGAACTTCTGGAAATATCCTTCATATCCAGAGAGATTCAGACATCAACAACTTCTGGAAATATCCTTCAAATCCAGAGAGATTCAGGAATCAACAACTTCTGGAAATATCCTTCATATCCAGAGAGATTCAGGCATCAAGAACTTCTGGAAATATCCTTCATATCCAGAGAGATTTAGGTATCAACAACTTCTGGAAATATCCTTCATATCCAGAGAGATTCAGACATTAACAACTTCTGGAAATATACTTCAAATCCAGAGAGATCCAGGCATCAACAACTTCTGGAAATTTCCTTCATATCCAGAGAGATTCAGACATCAACAACTTCTGGAAATATCCTTCAAATCCAGAGAGATTCAGGTATCAACAACTTCTGGAAATATCCTTCATATCCAGAGAGATTCAGACATCAAGAACTTCTGGAATATACTTCAAATCCAGAGAGATTCAGGCATCAACAACTTCTGGAAATATCCTTCAAATCCAGAGAGATTCAGGCATCAACAACTTCTGGAAATGTCCTTCATATCCAGAGAGATTCAGACATCAAGAACTTCTGGAAATATACTTCAAATCCAGAGAGATTCAGACATCAGGAACTTCTGGAAATATCCTTAATATCCAGAGAGATTCAGACATCAAGAACTTCTGGAAATATACTTCAAATCCAGAGAGATTCAGGCATCAACAACTTCTGGAAATATCCTTCATATCCAGAGAGATTCAGACATCAAGAACTTCTGGAAATATACTTCAAATCCAGAGAGATTCAGGCATCAACAACTTCTGGAAATATCCTTCATATCCAGAGAGATTCAGGCATCAAGAACTTCTGGAAATATCCTTCAAATCCAGAGAGATTCAGACATCAACAACTTCTGGAAATATCCTTCATATCCAGAGAGATTCAGGCATCAACAACTTCTGGAAATATCCTTCATATCCAGAGAGATTCAGACTTTAACAACTTCTGGAAATATCCTTCAAATCCAGAGAGATTCAGACTTTAACAACTTCTGGAAATATCCTTAATATCCAGAGAGATTCAGACATCAAGAACTTCTGGAAATATATTTCAAATCCAGAGAGATTCAGACATCAACAACTTCTGGAAATATCCTTAATATCCAGAGAGATTCAGACATCAACAACTTCTGGAAATATACTTCAAATCCAGAGAGATCCAGGCATCAACAACTTCTGGAAATATCCTTCATATCCAGAGAGATTCAGACATCAAGAACTTCTGGAAATATATTTCAAATCCAGAGAGATTCAGACATCAAAAACTTCTGGAAATATCCTTAATATCCAGAGAGATTCAGACATCAACAACTTCTGGAAATATGCTTCATATCCAGAGAGATTCAGACATCAACAACTTCTGGAAATATACTTCAAATCCAGAGAGATCCAGGCATCGACAACTTCTGGAAATATCCTTCATATCCAGAGAGATTCAGACATCAACAACTTCTGGAAATATCCTTCAAATCCAGAGAGATTCAGACATCAACAACTTCTGGAAATATCCTTCATATCCAGAGAGATTCAGACATCAACAACTTCTGGAAATATCCTTCAAATCCAGAGAGATTCAGGCATCAAGAACTTCTGGAAATATCCTTCAAATCCAGAGAGATTCAGACATCAACAACTTCTGGAAATATCCTTAATATCCAGAGAGATTCAGACATCAACAACTTCTGGAAATATCCTTCATATCCAGGGATGTAGTGGAGGCTAAACGCACGCAAACACCGTTTACGCACCTCCCACTATAGACCATTTTGCAAGATGTAAACAACACTGGTCCAGAAACACTTCCTGTTTCAGTTTGTAACTGTTTTCTTTATTTCACATGTAAAGACAACATCTTAAAGATGTTTGTTTAACTTTTTAATTCAGTTTTATATCTTCTGTTGGTTGTATTTTATCCCAGCTTGTATGTAGTGTTAAAAAACTGAAACAGGAAGTGCTTCTGGACCAGTGTTGTTTACATCTTGTGAAATGGTCTATTCGGAAATAGTGTTTACCCACCTCCAAAGTGCGTTTATCCACCTCTCAATTGCCTTTATCCACCTCTAAATATCCTGCATGTAGTTCCTAAGATATTTTAAATTAAGCTTGTGTCGTTTTAGTTTCATATTGTTCATTGTTAGTTTCATAGGCTGTTAAACTCAGCATTTTGAACGAATCGATTGAGTCAAAGATTCAATGACCTGTTCGTAAACATCTGTCTCATTCTTGAATGATCAGCCGTTTCTGAATCGTTTGAATGAATCAATCAATAAATCGTTTGAATGAATCAATGAATCAGCCATAAACGAATCGTTTGAATGAATGAATCAATGACTCCCACCTACTGGCGGTTTAGTGTTAAATGTTTAAAAGTAGCATCATTCTTTCCAAGTTTCTTATGTAAACAGTAAATTTAAATAAATTTCATGACATTATTTTATGCAATTGTAATTTTTCAGTGTAAATTATTTAATTTTGATCAGCCCCTATGTTAACAGCCCTATAGTGTCTTATTATTCGAAATAATTGAATTTATTGATCAAATTAAAAAAATTAAAATGAAAGATGAAGCATACATTTAATAATATTGAGGGAGGGGATGCCCTTTAAAGGCGCAGATATTAAAATAATGTGATTTAAATATCAAAGCTGATTGAACACTGATGAGAATATTGTTTCAGAATAAATGAACACAGAAAATAAAAATAAAAAATTCGGACAAGCAACTTTTTTACTTCGACGGTATATTTACTTGTCCGAAGGACAAGCGTATGAAAAGGCTTAATGTCAAGGCCTCCCTATAGCAATGTTACCACTACACCTATGTTCATATCCAGAGAAGAAAGTTAGGAGAAACATCATCAACAAAAAACAAATGCCCCCATAAAGTTATGAAAACGTTACAGTCTGGATCGTTCAGGCTCCAGGAATCTCTATGTTTTGGGGACAAGTGCGTTTTTCATAACATCATCTGTCCTGAAAATATAATTACAGAATGTCATGCATGTGGTTAATATGTAGTTTATTGAAACATGCCTAGGTTCTTCATCTCTCTTCATCTTTAATATGCTTGATTTATTTGGCACATATTATATCAGTTAATAAGAACATGAAGATGGATTGTGAATGGGAAAGAAATCAAATCACTTCAGTTTAGTAGTCGCTTGAAGTACATTACAAATCACAGTAACACTTTACAATAAGGTTCATTAGTTAACATAAATAAAAGTTAAGTTTTAGTTAACTAATGAACCTTGAAAATGAAAGTGTTGCTCTTATTAATAAATGTTCTCTAAACGTTCAAAACATCCCGTTTTCTTTTAGATATATCAATGTTAATGGAACATTCCTATTTATAATGCAATTATAATGGGAAACAAGTGGTTGCATTAAAAAAACAAAAGCATTAATGCATTCCCTGAACGATGTATAATACTTTTTTGGTGCCAGATTTTAAGGCCAATTAACAAACGTTCTGTTAAAACGTAAGTTTATAACCTTGAGAGAACATTAGCGGGGATGAAGAGATCATCACCTCATTAGACCCTCATCAGCAGAGCTAATAAACACATTAAAACAAACTGTTGTAAATGGGTTAACTTGGCGAACACACACATACAGCCACAATAATCTAGTCGTACAGAAATAAAAAGCATAAATAATGGAGGACACGAACGGTTTAATCTTTGCTATTGATCTTAAATGCAAGAATCAGGAAATGAATCTGTTAAATTACTAAGAACTTTCTAATTGGACACCAAGGTTTCTCTACAGACTTACAGAAAGGCGCTAACACACACCCACGTCACTCAGAACAACTTTGAGAGTGTGTACGTGTCCAAACAAGCGTTTATTCTGTAACTCACGCGTCAGATGAACAGACGGACGTCAGTGTGAACTCTTCCAAACATGTCTGGAGTTGTTATTGTGCATATTTGATAACCGCCACAGGAGGGAGCTGTACCTCTGCGCACTGGAGACGAGGGCTTTACTGAGGAGGAAGAGGAGGAAGATGCTCAAACACTGCGGTGTTCTCCATGGCAACGAGGGTTTATTAAGAGGAATATTGTCACCATTTAGGCCTATATTTAATTTATATTAGTGTGAGAACAAACTAAGCATTGCAAAAACACAGTCTAACTATGGCAATCATACATTTAGAAGCAAAACGTCTGAAGATATTAAGACTTGTTGATATTACGACACTGAGTTCAAAGTGTGCCAGTAACACAACACAGGCAACATGATGTATATACCGAAGTGAGAACAACACAAGTGTAAAACAAGTGTAATGATGTAAGACATTACATCATTACCTGAACCTTGTATGAGCAAAGTCATTTTCTGTTTTTTTTTTTTTTTTATGGGGAAAAGAAAATCCTCTGATAAAAGATGATAATCCTGGAGACTCAGTGTTCATAATCTTTCCATAAACTGTCGCCTTCGGCTTTTGGCTTGCTTAGTTGAGGACATTTATATTTATTTATTCAGCAATATTGATGTCCTGCATTGACAGCATTATATATGAGAACTGAACTGAGCTGGGCGATGACATCATTACTCCAGAGCGGATATACAGTATATTCTATATATATTATCTATGTACTCACCGGCCACTTTATTAGGTACACCTGTCCAACTGCTCGTTAACACTTAATTTCTAAGCAGGCAATCACATGGCGGCAACTCAGTGCATTTAGGCATGTAGACATGGTCAAGACAATCTCCTGCAGTTCAAACCGAGCATCAGTATGGGGAAGAAAGGTGATTTGAGTGACTTTGAACGTGGCATGATTGTTGGTGCCAGAAGGGCTGGTCTGAGTATTTCAGAAACTGCTAATCTACTGGGATTTTCACGCACAACCATCTCTAGGGTTTACAGAGAATGGTCCGAAAAAGAAAAAACATCCAGTGAGCGGCAGTTCTGTGGGCGGAAATGCCTTGTTGATGCCAGAGGTCAGAGGAGAATGGCCAGACTGGTTCGAGCTGATAGAAGGGCAACAGTGACTCAAATAACCACCCGTTACAACCAAGGTGGGCAGAAGAGCATCTCTGAACGCACAGTACGTCAAACTTTGAGGCAGATGGGCTACAGCAGCAGAAGACCACACCAGGTGCCACTCCTTTCAGCTAAGAACAGGAAACTGAGGCTACAATTTGCACAAGCTCATCGAAATTGGACAATAGAAGATTGGAAAAACGTTGCCTGGTCTGATGAGTCTCGATTTCTGCTGCGACATTCGGATGGTAGGGTCAGAATTTGGCGTCTACAACATGAAAGCATGGATCCATCCTGCCTTGTATCAACGGTTCAGGCTGGTGGTGGTGGTGTCATGGTGTGGGGAATATTTTCTTGGCACTCTTTGGGCCCCTTGGTACCAATTGAGCATCGTTGCAACGCCACAGCCTACCTGAGTATTGTTGCTGACCATGTCCATCCCTTTATGACCACAATGTACCCAACTTCTGATGGCTACTTTCAGCAGGATAATGCGCCATGTCATAAAGCTGGAATCATCTCAGACTGGTTTCTTGAACATGACAATGAGTTCGCTGTACTCAAATGGCCTCCACAGTCACCAGATCTCAATCCAATAGAGCATCTTTGGGATGTGGTGGAACGGGAGATTCGCATCATGGATGTGCAGCCGACAAATCTGTGGCAACTGTGTGATGCCATCATGTCAATATGGACCAAACTCCCTGAGGAATGCTTCCAGCACCTTGTTGAATCTATGCCATGAAGAATTGAGGCAGTTCTGAAGGCAAAAGGGGGTCCAACCCGTTACTAGCATGGGGTACCTAATAAAGTGGCCGGTGAGTGTATATATGTGAACTAATCACTCTTCCACAACAGAAATGAAGCATCACTGAACTGACTTAAGCTGGACTGTGACACTATTCTCTTCTGGACACACTGTGATACATTATTGTCCTGTTATCTCTGTGAAGTTGCTCTGAAACACCCTTTATAAATAAAGCTTGACTCGACAGATTATGAGTCCTCAGTGGAAACAAGTTATGCGAAATGTGCTAAACAAAAAGTTATCTTGCACAGGTTCAGGATTCAGATCTGTCTGAAGTCACTGATCAATTAGATTTGTTGTGTGTGTGTGTGTGTGTGTGTGTGTGTGTGTGTGTGTGTGTGTGTGTGTGTGTGTGTGTGTGTGTGTGTGTGTGTGTGTGTGTGTGTGTGTGTGTGTGTGTGTATATATGACAGACTCACGAGCCGCGCGCGTGCGTTTTGACTCGCTGTGTGTCGCGCGCTCCCGCGGGGGTCCGAGATACTAAAATCACATTATTAACCCTGTGTGGGGGAGAGTGAGGGGCTGGGGGAAGGTAAAGCCACACACACACACACACACACATACAGAGAGAGAGAGAACTGAGTGAGCGACAGAACCCGCGGAGGAAACGAGTTTTACTGACGCGCGTCATTCGGCGAGTTTGAGGAGAAAATCAAAGAGGATCTTCTAAACTACAAACTTTAGAGAGTGTGTGTGTGTGTGTGTGTGTGTGTGTGTGTGTGTGTGTGTGTGTGTGTGTGTGTGTGTGTGTGTGTGAAGGGATACCTAGGCGCGCTTCTCTCGGGCTCATGAGTGTGTGACAGGCTGGTATCCTGATGGATCTGCGGAGGTCCTCCTCGGCTGTTGATGGGTGATCGGGTCTCCTCCGGGATGAGGAGCACTGCCCGGCCTCCGTACGTCGCGCGCGTTACTGTGAGCGGCAGCGGTGAACGCTGAGTTGGCGAGTGATGATGAGGATGATGAAGATTACTTTGAGCGCTCTTCTGCAGAGCTTTCTGATGATGATGATGATGATGATGATGATGATGATGGTGAGATGTGGCCAGCTCCACCTCAGAGACTCCGGCGACTGCGAGACTCACACCAGAGTAAGTGTTTACACTGAGAACATACAGAGATTATACATTTATTCTGCAGATCATGGACAGTTTAAGGTGAAAGATAAATATACTTGTTTAATATTAAACTTTTAACATTAAATCAGTTCCTGCACGGTGTGTGTGTTGTGCTATGTTCCTCATCTCCTCACACAGGATCAGAGTATGTAACTCTCGAGTATGTAACTTTACTCAACAGGCTTTTAGTTTCTGCAGTCAGACAGAAAAGAGCGAGAATGTGGAAGTTTAAAGTCTATCGTCATCCAGTGTTGGACTCATCAGATATTAATTGTCTATTGAAGACATTGTGAATAAACATCCAGATCACAGTCACTCCATCTGACGGCCGAATCATAATTCAACTTTGATCACAGGAATAAATTACACTTTACTCTATAGAAAACAGCTGATATACAATGGAATAACATTTCACTGTTTTACTGTATATTAGATATGTTTTTATATGATTTATTAATTTGCTTTTATGATTTATTTTTTAGTGTGTTATTTTAATTGTGTTTAAATGATTGGTAATACTTTACTTTAGGGGGGGGGGGGCCTTCAGGACACATATTTACGCCAACTGTCATTAAGTGTCATTCACTCAATTATGACATTTTTAATGCAATTATGGCATTGTTTAAGATGTCTTTATGACACCTTGACATAAACCAATACATCATAACCCGTCAGTGTCTTTGTCATGACAACTTGACATTATTAAGACGACACAACCTTAAGTTTAAAAATTCAACCTTTAGCTCTATTGGTTACCATTACAGTAAACTGTGGTTGGCTTTGACATTGGCTGTCATGAGGCATTATAACTGTCATGAACATGTTTCTTGACCTCAGCTACAGTGGTACAAGTTTAATTTGTCATTAAATTGTTATAATGGTCTCATGACAGCCAATGCCAAAGCCAACCACAGTTTAATGTAATGTTAACCCATAAAGCTAAAGTTTCTTAAGTTTGATAATTAATCTGCTATGTCATGTTTATGACAGGTTATGATGTGTTATTGGTTTATGTCAAGGTGTCATAACAAAGACATCTCAAATAGGGGTGGTTAATCTGTCTGATTTCCGATTCAGATTACGATTATTGAAGTCCCGATTCGATTACAGTCGATTTTCGATTATTAACGATTCTCGATTAGCGATTATTGATTTTCCATTTTACAACAGTAAACAAAAATACACTAGACCAACATGTGATTATATTAGCAGCAGCATCATTTTGGTATTAATTGCACTTTTTATTTGTTTGATATTCAATGAAAATGTAATGATGGTTAGTGAAGACATGCAAACATGCTTGTTGTCTACTACTTAGGCAACCCATTATCTTTAAATAATTTTTTTGAACAATTGTGTTGCATTATAATGCAAAGGCACCTGGTTCTATTAATTGACAGCATTAAAATGCATTTTGTGATTTCCTTCAATTGAAAATCTTTGAAGCAAGTTTGGGGGGCTTGAAGGGCACCTGATTCAGAGAATCACCCAGAAATTCAAAAGAACAGCATTTATAAGCTTTTGTAACATTAAACAATACAGTTCAAAAGTTTGGATCCGGAAGAATTTTTCTTACATTTTTTGGGAGAAAGAAAAAAGAAATCTATACTTTTATTCATCAAGGATAAATTAAATTAAGTTGATCAAAAGTTACAGTGAATACATTTATAATGTTACAAATCGATTATCTGAATCTTTTGTGTGTGTGACTATAAATACTTTCCTTTAAATGTACAAACTAATGACCCATAAAGAATTAACGTACAATATATTTTATTAGCATTCCAAAGAACCAACAGGAAAATAAACGTGTGCCTGAACTAGGAGCATAACTTTAACTTACTTGTAGTAAATTAATATTATAACGACCGGTACAGCCGAGTGTTTTTCCTCCTCTGGCTGGAAACGCGTCATATGGCTTGTCATATTTGTCGTGTTTCCGTCGTTAGTTTTATTATACAAAGCTTACAACTAGCGTGGCTCTTGCCCAGTTCCTTTCCCTCTTCAACTTCAGAAGCCAAAATATTTCCACACATCAGCTTTTAACCTAACAAGGAGGGTGTTTGGATCTCGCGCGCCATCGCGTCTCTGTTATGTGCACGCGTCAGACGGTCCGGTCACTGCACTTCCGTCTTTCGCGTTCTGTCAATATTACGTTTTTATATATATATATATATATATATATATATATATATATATATATATATATATATATATATATATATATATATATATACAGCTATGGAAAAAAATAAGAGACCACTGCCAAATCAGCAGTTGCTCTGGATTTATTATTTATATTATAAATAATAAATCCAGAGCAACTGCTGATTTGGCAGTGGTCTCTTAATTTTTTTTTTTTTTTTTTTTTTTTGTGGAAAATCGATTTTGGGATATTTGTGAATCGATTCAGGATCGTCCACGTCCGCATCGCGCATGCATCGAAGAATCAATTTTTTCCCCACCCCTAATCTCTAACAATGTCATATTTGCATTACAAATGTCATAATTGAGCGAATGACACTCAGTTGTCCTAAACATGTGTCCTGTCAGTCAAGTAAAGTGTTACTGAATGATTGACAGATTTTGATTGATCATTGCTGTGATGAGCTGGTGTCCTGATGAGTCTCTACTCTCTGCTCAGCAAAGCGATCTGAACTCGTTCCTGTGGACGATCAGAGCGAGAGCCGCCCTCGTCTCTTCTACGGCACGATCCACGTCCCGTACACGCGCGTCTGGGACTTCATCCCGGAGAACTCCAAGCAGGCGTTCCAGCGGAGCGGCGTGGTGTTCTTCGAGCTGGACCTGACGGACCCGTCCACGGTGTCGGGCCTGAGCTCCTGCCAGCTGCTGCCGCCGGGCGAGATCCTGCAGGACCTGATCCCGGATCAGCTGTACCGCCGGCTGAAGGCGCACCTGGAGTACGTGCGGCTCATGCTGCCCTCCTGGGTCACGCCGGGCCAGCGGGGTCAGGGCCTGTACGCCGAGTACCTGTTCAACGCCATCGCCGGCAACTGGGAGCGCAAGCGGCCCGTGTGGGTCATGCTGATGGTGAACGCGCTGACGGAGGCCGAGGTGAAGAGCCGAGGAGTGCCGGTGCTGGACCTGTACCTGGCGCAGGAGGCGCAGCGCATGCGGAAGCGGACCGGCGCAGTGGAGGAGGTGGAGGAGCAGTGCCTTCCTCTCAACGGCCTCAGCTTCCAACAGGTGTGTGTGTGTGTGTGTGCCTTCCTCTCAACGGCCTCAGCTTCCAACAGGTGTGTGTGTGCCTTCCTCTCAACGGCCTCAGCTTCCAACAGGTGTGTGTGTGTGTGTGTGCCTTCCTCTCAACGGCCTCAGCTTCCAACAGGTGTGTGTGTGTGTGTGTGCCTTCCTCTCAACGGCCTCAGCTTCCAACAGGTGTGTGTGTGTGTGTGCCTTCCTCTCAATGGCCTCAGCTTCCAACAGGTGTGTGTGTGTGTGTGCCTTCCTCTCAATGGCCTCAGCTTCCAACAGGTGTGTGTGTGTGTGTGCCTTCCTCTCAATGGCCTCAGCTTCCAACAGGTGTGTGTGTGTGTGTGTGTTAGCAGCTCCAATAACTTTTGATCATAGACCTGAAAATACATTTCCAATCAAAGGGGTGATATAATGCTCTTTTCACAAAACGTAAAAGTGTGTTGGTGAAGTTTTAGCTCAAATACCACACATATGTTGTATGTCACTTTTTGAGTGTGAGCAAAAACACACCGTTTGTGTGTGTGTCCCTTTAAATGCAAATGAGCTGCTGCTCCCGGCATAAGGGGCGGAGCTTTTAGAGCTGGTGTCCAGGAAGCGTTGTGTGTGTGAACTGTGCGGTTCGGTGTTGTACCTGTGTATTCACATGCACTTTCATCGCTCGTGGGTTAATCGTGCATTACGTCTGTTTAAACATCTGATTATTGTCGTTTATGAGAAAACAACGCTTGTAAAAAGCCATGTATTATATTGGTGAGTTTTGTAGTAAATCCCTGTGTTAAGGCCATTGCACACCGAGTCCGAAATTCGCATCCGAAATTTTCGCACGTTAAAAAAAAAATTCGACCTCACGTTATGTCAATCACGCTTGCACACCGCCTCCGAAACTTTCGTCCGTCATAAAATTAATCGGATCGGGTTCGATTTTCGGCGTTTGTCGCATCCAGAGCCAGCCTTTTGAGAGGTCTTTTGACAATTCAGGGCCGGGGGGAGCTCGTCCTCAAATCATTGCACATTTGCGCCGTGCTTTCAGTTTCGGTTTTCAGTTCGATCAAGTGTTTATGTTCTCTTCTCTATATTGGATTATGAAATTAATAAACCTCCCCTTTCAATCAGATTGAAATTTAGGATTGAATAAGATGTGATTGAGCAGCCAATTCGATAACTAATGTATTATTTGGGCACAATATATAACAGCCTAGTTGTTTTGTCTGCCCAGCGCTTCAACCGGGCCGTGCGGTGTGTGTGTGTGTGTGTGTGTTTGTGTGTGTGTGTGTCCATACCTTAGACATACTGCCAGATCTCTGTTGAGAATCGATTGGTTCACGGAAATTGGTGGTCTTGTTTTTAATATGTGGCTCCAGAATCGCTCAGCGAAGCATCAAACTGTCCCACTGACATTCTGAAGTAAATTTTGAATCGCTCGGGATAAATTCGCAACTCCTTGGTGAAACTCTCCTTCCTCTCGGCGCAATTTCAGGATTGGATGGACGTAATATTTTCTCTTTCGTCTCTTTTCAATAAGAGAGAGGGCAACAAAATCATCCTCACTGCTTGACGAATCCATTTGGTATTTTTGCGTTTTCCCCGCAAATGTTTAATAAATACACATCGGACTCTGTGTGCAAGGTTTCTATGAGTGACGAATTTTCAGGCTGACGAACACGAAAAAACGCATCTGAAAATTTCGTACTCAGTGTACAATGGCCTTTAGTCATGGAGCTGTTCCGCTTCTGGAGTGTGTTCTGCTGTTAGAGGGATAATGGAGCGTAATGGTTCTGGATCTGACTTTATTACACCCGCAGTGAGCCGAACCCTTCTCAGAGCTCTCCGCTACACAACTAACGGGATTACACACACCAGTTTGACCTCGCGCTCACACACACACACTAGAGCTGTTGACCTTCTGATGCCTGATCATCCAGTATCATCGAGTTCTACAGCGCTCTACACAGCAGCTTCACGGGAATAATTAAAACTTCATCAAATATGAGACAAATCAGATTCAGCTGTAAATTATTATTATTCCGATAGATTGAGTTGTGTGTGGATTCAGTTCAGATCAATAACTGTGTGAAGTGCATCAGTTATGAAAATAAAATGCTTAGGGTGGATCTCTGAGCTGAGTGAGTGAGTGGAGGCGGGGTTCATTTGCATATTCATACAACCGCAAAAACTAAATGAGGCGAGGGTTTCGAGTTACATTCAAGATATTTGATGCCATGTTGTTTGGTGATATGTTATTTTGGTGGTCAAAGATGAGTTTTAAGAGCTCATGCAGACCTCTGAGTGTGTGTTTTGCACACATGCGTGAAGTTTGAGCGTCGCGAGTTTCTCTGAGCTCTTCTGAGAGTTTCCTGCACCGAAGCTCAAAGCCAATGGTTTCAGAGGAGCTTTAGTCCTCAGAGATCGGCTCTCGTCCCGGTGAAGTTCAGCATGAGATGAACACTTCACAGGAGTGTGTTTGATCCCAACAGCTTGTCGTCGTTTTCGTCTCCTCTGAGGGAGTGTGATCTCCAGTGCTGGTTATATTACTCTCTTTAACAGTGACTCTATTGGATGAGAACAAGACTTGAGCTGAATTGATCTGAATTATGACTCTATTGGCTATTGCTTTACAGCTGAATGTGAATTTGTTTCATAACTGATCACTTTGCAACTCTAACATTATCAGTGTTTCCATTCAAAGTTTGAATTTAACTTAAAATCACAGTAAACATCTGTGAATAAAGCAGCGTTTCAATCCACGTGTTCAAGAGAACAAATCGTCACTTGCTTGGAGCAAAATATCAGTAATAACTGAGTTTCTGCAGTCGGTGCTGTTTCCCTCCATCATGAACGAGTGTGTGTCGAGCGTCAGGCCAAACACAGTAACGCTGTCGTGTTCTCGGGCGTTCACATTACAGTTTGTTCTGTAGAAGTGTTTCTATCGTAGTTTATGCACGTCTTCTTATCAGATAAAACATGTTTCCAACTCAAATGAGAGCATTCGATTTTATGCGTATTTGAAGAATTTATGCAGATCTTGGCATTTCTATCCAGTGTTTTGGATTATGCGATATCCCAAAAGGAACATGGAAATATGTGGAAGGAAACATGGCTGTTGTTTGTTGTGGTTATATGAACGTTAATGTAACATTGTTTCGTTCTTCAAAGATTATGGGAACGTTTCTGAAACATGTAGAAACACTTAAAAACGTTAGACGAACATCCAACTAAAACACTTCAGAAAAACACTCACTCACACACACACACACACACACACACAAACACACACACACACACACACACACACACGCACACGTTTATTGGGAGTTTGACGCACATCAGATTGTTTTAAGTTTGTCCAGCCGAGGCAGCTGCAAAATTCAACCTGCTCAAATTTACCGTTCCAGCTAAAGTGGAGAATTATTGTGTGTGTGTGTGTGTGTGTGTGCGTGTGTGTGTGTGTCCGTGGAAAACCTCCAAACACTAATGAGTTCAGCTAATCTCCTAATGAGAGTCTGCATCTGTGTGTGTCATTCTCCGCAGACGTCTGCACTGAGACTGCTCGAGGCTCTCCGTCCTCTCTGCACACACACACACACACACACACACACACATGCAGAATGTTGCCTGTGAGGGGTAGGTTTAGGGATAGGGTTAGTGTGTGTGTGAGGGGTAGGTTTAGGGATAGGGTTAGTGTGTGTGTGTGTGTGTGTGTGTGTGTGAGGGGTAGGTTTAGGGATAGGGTTAGTGTGTGTGTGAGGGGTAGGTTTAGGGATAGGGTTAGTGTGTGTGTGTGTGTGTGTGTGTGTGAGGGGTAGGTTTAGGGGCAGGGGAAGGGATAGAAGATACAGTTTGTACAGTAGAAAAACCATTACACCAATGGAGAGTCCCCACAGAGATGTGTTTGTCTGTGTTTGTTTGTGTGTGTGTGTGTGTGTGTGTGTGGGTTTGTTTATATGATTTATGAGGACACAAGTTTGTATAATGACATGTGTATTACACTGGTATTACAACTTATTGGTGGTTTATGAGGACATATCAAAAGTCCTCATAAATCAAAAGGCTTAAAAAACATAAAAAACAATGTTTTATTAAAAAATAAAAAATGCAGCATGTCTCCTGTGATGGTTAGGTTTAGGGATTGCGTTAGTGTAGGGGGATAGAATATATAGTTTGCACAGGATAAAAACTATTACGCCTATGGAGAGTCCTCATAATGCTGTTGCACCAACATGTGTGTGTGTGTGTGTGTGTGTGTGTGTGTAAGCCTCCATTAGCACGTGTGTGTGAGCTATTACAGCCGCCATTGTTGATGCTAATATGTTAGTAGCACAGAGGTGTTAGCAGAATCAAACACACACTCTTGTGTTGGTGTGTGTGCACTGATGGACAGGAATGCGCTGGTTTGGATTGTGTAGATGTGTGTGTGTGTGTGTGTTTAGTCAATTTTTTACAATACACATCGTTTCAAAGCAGCTTTACTAAGTAAAAGAGCATCACAGTCTGAATCTGAAGTGTGTTTAGTGAGTGAGAATGTGTTTAGAAATTTGTGTTGAACTGCCTAAACTTGTCTGATGAACAGAAAGAGTGATTCGACAAATTGGTTTAAGAATATGGAGAGTTTAGAGTTTTAGCAACACAGAAAAACAATGTCAGTCTCCCCTACTGAAAAATATTTAAAAATACATTTGTTTTATACTAAGTATACTAAAAATACATTTACATATTTAGGCACTTAATATGAGTATATTAAATACTTATATAATAATAATAAAAGAAAATAATATATCAAACTAAAGATATACTTAAGTATATATGAGTAGGTGAAAGTATTGCAAGTATACTTCAGGTACACATTAAATATTATACAGAGATCATAGTATCCTTATAATATAGTATGTAATATAGTGATATTAAAACAAATTTTAGGCTTAATATTAAGAAATGTACATTGTGCGATAAAGAAGTACTTCAAATAATGTTTTTAAGTCTCCGTCACACACGTCTCCGTCACACTTGTCTCCGTCACACTTGTCTCCGTCACTCACGTCTCCGTCACACACGTCTCCGTCACACTTGTCTCCGTCACACTTGTCTCCGTCACACACGTCTCCGTCACACACGTCTCCGTCACACTTGTCTCCGTCACACACTGTCTCCGTCACTCACGTCTCCGTCACACACGTCTCCGTCACACACGTCTCCGTCACACACGTCTCCGTCACACAAGTCTCCGTCACACACGTCTCCGTCACACACGTCTCCGTCACACACGTCTCCGTCACACACGTCTCCGTCACACAAGTCTCCGTCACACACGTCTCCGTCACACACGTCTCCGTCACACACGTCTCGTCACACACTGTCTCCGTCACACACGTCTCCGTCACACACGTCTCCGTCACACACGTCTCCGTCACACACGTCTCCGTCACACACGTCTCTCGTCACACACGTCTCCGTCACACACGTCTCCGTCACACATGTCTCCGTCACACACGTCTCCGTCACACACGTCTCCGTCACACAAGTCTCCGTCACACACGTCTCCGTCACACACGTCTCCGTCACACACGTCTCCGTCACACAAGTCTCCGTCACACACGTCTCCGTCACACAAGTCTCCGTCACACACGTCTCCGTCACACACGTCTCCGTCACACACGTCTCCGTCACACACGTCTCCGTCACACACGTTAAAATTAAAGTAAAGAAAAATTTGTCAAAACTTCTAAATAAAGCAGATTTTTCTGTGCCCATTATTAGATATTTTTTCTTGCTTTAGTCGTTAATTTAATTTTTATTAATTTCACAGAACACAATACTTCATATTTCATATCATTTTACATCTGCAGTAAATGTGTCTTGATTTAGGAATCGTTTTTTCAGTTTGATCAGAAGGTACAGTAAAATATATTTCCATATTGTAGTGGTTTTGAGCAAACTCGATTCTAGCTTCTTCTCTTTCTTTAATAAAATGGATTAAAAAGTAACAGATTTGGAAGATGTATTTTCAAACTCTGAAGTGTTTCTCTCAATAAACATTTACATTTAGAGAACATATTGATGAATTGAGTTCCTTTCAGTTTATTTATAAAATTTCCATTATTTGGTCTTAAAAAGGTCTTAAATAAGTCTTAAATTGATCTGAAACCCTGCTGATTGTGTTTGTGTTTAAAGTGCCGTGGCGTTTGTGCTGTCGGTGATGTCATCGCTATCCCACAATCCCCTGCAGGAACACATGAAAGACGCTCCTGTCAAACCCTCTTTTACGCTGTCCTTCACTCTTTGAAGTCTTTCGCTCGGCTCTGTGGTTCTCCTCGGAGCGAATCGCTCCGGATTGTGGGCTTGTTGTTCCTGCCGCTCGCGAGTGTATGTTCGCTCTCCGCGGCCGCTATTGTTGACTCTTTGTCCCGGAATTCCAGTCGCTCGGATGAAACGAACATGTTTTCAGGGTCATTTGCACCCAAAGAGTGTTTGTCTTCAGGGACGAGGCTCTTTGTCCGTCGCTTCTCACTGACCTCATAAAAACAGCACACACACACACACACACACACACGCAATAATCCTGGTCTTCCTCTGTGTTTCTGTCTTGTTTTTCAGCACATATATCTAAACATTCTTACATCAAGACACATTTACAGGAGAAGAACAATGAAGATATTACAGTAAGACTTGGTTAATGAAAAATACATAAAAGAAGTGAGTTTAAAACAAGTGTTTTCTGCATGATGTTAAAACACGAGATCGGATTCGCTCATCTGTTGTTTGAACACTCCTTCACTGTTGTGCATCTTCTGTCCTTCTCCAGCGTTAAAGAGCAACATGCAGGTTGAATTTATTTCTGAATTAATACTTTAAATTGTCTTTTAAAAACACATATGTAAAAATTACTAATGAAATCTCATTTGATGTAGAGATTTTGATGAAAATGCGCCAGGCTCTGGAATACGCCTTTCCCGCAAGCAACGCATCATATGACGTAGCCCGAGGAAAACAAATGAGCTCGCGGTACGCTTCTCATTGCTGGGTGTTGATGTAGTTCGAGCTGTAGTGAGAGGCAGAAAGTTTTAGATCGAGTTTTAGAGAATGACCATAATGGTAAATTATTGTGTTTGTGCTTGTTGCACGAATTTCAGCCTGTCAGCACATCATATCCATCATTTTCCTTCTAGGAAAAACAAGGCTTTTTGGTCTTGGATGCGTTTTGTGCAGGTGAATAGAGTAGATTTCACTGCCGCGTCTGTTACCACACACACTCGGTCGTTTGTGGCGCACATTTCACTCGCTTTAAATGGTATCACTAACTGCAGTTGAAAAGCATTATTTATTTGTTGTTATGGCATGGTCATTAGTAAATGTAGAGATAACGTTAGTGCTAACCAGCTTGGATGGACTGCATAATCACTGTCAGCGTAGAATATGAGAAGACAAAATGTTGCTGGCTTAAATTAAGACAATCTAAATGGATGTTTAAGTTTAATCAAGAACAAAGTCGAATGTATGTTTGCTAAAGCAGATTTATTACAAAACAAGGTATAGCCATACAGTAGATGAACCAGCGTTAGCCACGGTGCTAACTTAACGTTACATGAACTCACTTGCCCTTTTCGCCACTGGTTTTCTCGACACCACAACTCTAACGTTACTTCTCTCCTCTGCCCATTGTTCGTCCCCCGATCTTCCCCTGACTTCTATCTCGCCTCGGAGGCTCATAATTATATGCCTGTGGGTCATCATATGCATATTCGTCAACATCGCAGAACGCGGTTTCATCGTTCGCATCCATTGTAACCTGAGCCTGAACTTGAACAGACTCCCTCGGCGATCGTCACTTCCGGTTAGTGCGTCGTAGACACGGGAGTTATTTTATCACAATTTTTCTCAAAATATCGTTAATGGCTAAATATATATTACTCCAGTTCAGAAAATCTATTTTTATTTTATCGCCAACATACACTATGCTATATAGGGGTGTCCAACCTGCATGTTGCTCTTTAATGAGAATTCCTGTTTAATTTCTGCTTGCAAACGATCAGTTTCTGTCCTCTGTAATCACACGGATGTGGAGCTCAGAAGAAAATGTATTAAAAAAATGTTTAGAATATGTGGCCAGTCTTGTGTGTGTGTGACAGAGAGAGAGTGTGTTTGAGACTGAGTGTGCCTGTGTATACGAGTGTGTGTGAAATGTGTGTGTGCGTGAGTGAGTTAGTGTGTGTGTGTGTGTGTGTGTGTGTGTGTGTGTGTGCGAGTGACATGCAGTGATAATGTGCTCAATATAATATTAGACACATTTATTATATGTTTAGAATTCAGGACATGAGCTGCTTAAAATATCCTGTTTTTCTTGTGAGCTGATTGGCTGAGACGGCATGTGTGGGCCGGATGAAGCTGTCAATCAAAGCGCAGTGAGTTTCATTCAGTGTGACACTGATTCTGTCAGACAGCAGGAATATTTCCCTGAAGCCGAAGAGAAAGATATCCGACATCAGGATCAGACTAATGTAAAGCGACATGGACACATACATCACAACTACACAACATCTCAACTACACAATATCTCAACTACACAATATCTTCAACTACACAACCCTGCATTCCTCTGTTAGTCACCAAACCACACACTATCAGATCCTGACAATAACCGGCCACTTAAAATCAGATTTAAAAAAAAAAATCGCATTAGAGCCCAAGACTTTGACACATCTTCTGCAAATGTGTGTGTGTCTGTGAGTGTCTGTGTGAGTGAGTGTGTAAAGAGCTGGTCTGGTCTGGAGCCGCGTCTGTCAGGAGCATGTTGATGTTTAAACTGCTAATGCACACGGCAGACGAGTGCTGAGTGTTTATGGCTGGTAGACGGAGTTTGAGCTGCTTTTAGTGACGATTGTTGATCTGAAGACAAAACTGCGATAAAGAATCTCCACAGGGACTGGACATAAAGCAGGTGGCGAGACCTAGAGAAAGCCTAGATTAAAGTCAGTCTGTTCTCGTTTTGTGTCAGTGTGTGTAGAATCTGTTTATCTGAAGTTCAGATGTGCTGATAATTATATCCCAGACAAATGTTGATTTATTTATTATTCAGTTATTTATTTGATCACATTATCAATTTTAGAGAAAATCCTTGAGGGTAAAGTGTGATGAACTTCTCAGCTAACAAAATTTAATGGTGTGAAAAGATGGAATTTTCTAGAAAATGATCTAAAATGTTGTTCAAATATTCTACAATTTAAATGTAGAGCAGAGCCAGTGGTTGATCTGTAAGAAAACATCAGTGCCAATTCAATGAGGAGAGGAGTGACGAGTGTCTCTTCGGCTCAATAAACACACTCTTGCTGCAGCATCTGGATCAGTTGCAGAGGTCTGACAGTGATGCTGGAAGGAAAAAACATTACAATAGTTCAATCTGGAGAACAAGAGCTTGTATGAGGAGTTGTGTAGCTCCTATTGGAAGGACCTGATCCTCATTATGTTGAATAAGGCAAATCTGCAGGACTGGGCAGTTCTAGCAATGTGGTTTGTGAACTTCAACTGATCATCAATCACAACTCCAAGGTTACTGGCTGTCCTGGATGGAGTTATGGATGACGAACCTAGCTGAATGGAGAAGCTGTGATGAAGTGTTAAGTTGGCCAGAAGAGAAGCGGTCCCAGCACTGAGCCCTGAGGCACTCCAGTAAATAGATGATAACAGTGATGGGATAGTACCATGTTTCTGAATGACAGATCCTAGTGATGTCATGTAGATGGAGAAGAGAAGCGGTCCCAGCACTGAGCCCTGAAGCACTCCAGTAGCTAGATGATAACAGTGATGGGATAAACCATGTTTCTGAATGACAGATCCTAGTGATGTCATGTAGATGGAGAAGAGAAGCGGTCCCAGCACTGAGCCCTGAGGCACTCCAGTAACTAGATGATAACAGTGATGGGATAAACCATGTTTCTGAATGACAGATCCTAGTGATGTCATGTAGATGGAGAAGAGAAGCGGTCCCAGCACTGAGCCCTGAGGCACTCCAGTAACTAGATGATAACAGTGATGGGATAAACCATGTTTCTGAATGACAGATCCTAGTGATGTCATGTAGATGGAGAGAGAAGCGGTCCCAGCACTGAGCCCTGAGGCACTCCAGTAACTAGATGATACAAAGTTGTGGTTGTTTTCTTGGAGGTTGTTTTTTTTAGCAATGAATGGACTTAAAAGTTAGCAACTTTTAGCAAAGTGTTTTAGCAATGAATGGAAGAAGGGATAGCGGTCTGTAGTTTTCCAAAAGTGCTGGATTTAGTGTGCGTCTCTTAATCAGAGTCTGCTTAAATGCTGTTGGAAAGATACCAGTGTAAAGAGAGGTGTTGATATGAGTGAGAAAGTGCAGGTACAACTGAAGAAGAAAGGGTTTGAAGGAGATGAGAGGGGATCGCAGCAAGCAAACAGGTTGTAGGTGATTGCAATGGATGAGTTTGAATACGTCTGCCTCTTAGAGCGGAGAGACAGAGAGGGAAGTGTATGTGTGTTTCCGGTTAGGATGTGTGTGTCAGTTTGTGGTGTGGAAAATTGTCCGCTGATGGTGATGGTATTTATAAAAATGTGGCAAAGTCATCAGCGGTTAGGATTGGTGAAGGAGGAGGAGGGTTAAGAAGAGTGAATGTTTTGAAAAATGTTTGAATTCCATCATCATTATTATTTTCGTGATTCTGTTCGAAATGTTCGAGACTGTTAAATACCTCAGAGTGTTTTCTGTTCCTCCATCGTGACGCATCGGAGTAATTTGCATCACAAAGCAGAGTTATTGACTTCCATAGGGCCGCAGTGCTTTGAAATGAACTGACTCTGGTTCCCGTGTGTGTGAATGTGGCCAGTGACCCACAGAACGGACACAACGGAGCCGCGTCACAGCATTCGTTTAGCCCCGTCTTTCTTCCTTCTCACTTTCGGCGCTCATTCATTCTCCTCCGTGCCGTGATTTAAGGGTCTGAAAGGCTGGAGGAGGGGGTGTGGAGCTGAAGTTGCTCGGACTCGGCAGATGGAGGGAGGTTTGTGCCGTGGGGTTTGTGAGGCTAGCGGGGTGGCGATAGGCTAATTTGAGCAGCATAAAGCCAGAGAGCTTTCAGATGCAGAGCAGAGGCTTTGATGAGCGCGGGATGAAAGCGGCGGCTCTTTGTCCCACACAAGAAGGATCCGCCCTCCTCTCTCAGACGAGCCCCGCAAACAATGAGGGACGGCCAGAGTGTCATCGGCACAGATGAAAAGAGCTCAAGTGTGTGTGAGTGAGAGAGAGTGTGCATGTGTACAAGAATGTGTGTGTATGTATGTGTGTGTGTGTGTGTGTGTGTGTGTGTATGAGAGTGTGTGTGTGAGTAAACACTGGGGAATTTCATGGTTACACAATAGTGAGATGCAGCCAGCAGCAGAAGCAACAAAAAGCATCAGCTAGAACTAATTGAGAGAAACTCTGCTGAGCCTTTGATCTGTTGAGATTCACTTGCGCTTCAGAAGAGCCTCCATTCAAGAACATCAGACAGAAACACTGCCCTTGTGTTGAGATCTGCTGTTCATCGAGTCAGTCATCTTATAGTCTCAGAGCTGAGTGTGTTAGTGCAGTGTTTTTCTGCTCCAAACATCATATCACATGTGTGTTGTGATCTCATGGTAAGAAACAAACCACATAGAACTCATTTCCATTTTCTAAAAAAGTAAACGTCTACACTGTAAAACAATTTCAACGTGTTCATTGCCGTTTTGTTACAGGTGCATCATTCATGATTAAATCATAAAAGAGCATAAACAGAGTTAAGTTTAAAAACTATGACAAACCCTTCTGACGTATGAAGAGGATCTTATTATAATATCCCCGTCCCTTAATCTGCACGTTCGCACTCACCAGCAACATTGGGTTCGGCGACGCCAACAGAGCCCAGTTCTAACGCACTGGAGAAGATCCAGCTGAGCCTGAAACTGTTCTGTGGTCAGCACAGACGACACTAACACTATTGAGCAGAACATGTGACCGCTGTCTTATAAACACTGACTCAGGAACTGTGGACACTTGTGGAAGAGTTCAACATGATGATGAGATGATCAGAGGAACTCCACAACAACTACACAAACGTCTCCGCTAACATTTAGAAACGTGTAAACGTGAAGCTCTCCCGAGTCTCTCCGTAAGGCGGAGCTAAAGCTGCTGTTACTCCTGATCCTGAATCAGTCAGATCGGCCTGTGTTGATATTGTCGGAGTCTCTGAAGCTTGTGTGAAGGACCCGCCCTCTTCTGAATGGAGGTGGAGCTTAAGCTCATTAGCATTTAAAGGGACACTGTTACACTGGGACAAATTTGACAAGCTATAATGAATGATCTGAGGGGGATTGTTAGATGAGATTTCAAAGACACATTCTGGGGACACCATAGATTTATATTACATCTTGTGAAAAGCGTCATAATATGTCATCTTTAAGAGCCAGTGTTGCGCAGCTGGCCCCAGATGTCCAGAGTCATGGCTGTGTGTGTGTGTTTCAGCTGTGTTTGTGTGTCTGTATTGCAGGTGATCTTCGCTCTGAACCAGACGCTGCTGCAGCAGGAGAGTCTTCGGGCCGGGAGTCTGCAGGTTCCCTACACCACAGAGGACCTGATCAAGCACTACAACTGTGGAGATCTGAACTCCATCATCTTCAACCACGACTCCTCGCAGGTAATGCTCTTCATCATGCTAGTGCACTGGAATCATCCGCTAGTGCTGCTATAGTGGAATTAGCCACTAGTGCTGTGGACTCAGCTGTAATGCACTGGGATCAGCTTTAGTGCACTGGGATCAGCTGTAATGCACTGGGATCAGCTCTAGTGCACTGGGATCAGCTGTAATGCACTGGTATCAGCTGTAATGCACTGGGATCAGCTGTAATGCACTGGAATCAGCTATAGTGTACTGGAATCAGCTATAGTGCACTGGAATTAGCTATAGTGAACTGGAATCAGCTGTAATGCACTGGAATCAGCTATATTGAACTGGAATCAGCTGTAATGCACTGGGATCAGCTATGGTGCACTGGAATCAGCTATAGTGCACTGGAATCAGCTATAGTGAACTGGAATCAGCTGTAATGCACTGGGATCAGCTATAGTGAACTGGAATCAGTTGTAGTGTCCTGGAATCAGCCACTAGTGCACTGGGATCAGCTATAGTGCACTTGAATCAACTGTAGTGAACTGGGATCAGATGTCATGAACTGGAATCAGCCACTAGCACACTGGAATATCTAAACATCCTTTAACAGGACTCATGTTGTTTACAGATGAGAAGGAATCTTGATTAAAAAGTTTTGAATCTGTCTCCGTATACTCAGGTGCCGAACTTCAGGAACGTGTCTCTCCCAGCGAGTGATCAGGAGACGGCGCAGGAGATCGACAGATACTTCCGTCAGGAGCTGATCTACAAGCGTAATGAGAGGATGGGGAGACGGGTTAAAGCACTGCTCCAGGAACAGCCCGACAGGAGCTTCTTCTTCGCCTTTGGAGCAGGTCAGGTTCCCTTGGGAAGATTCCCAGATCCTACTTTTTGTCTTCTGCTCTTTCTCCCTCAGGTGTGTACAGTAATACAATGAAATGTTTCCAGCTCAGGTCCGAGACTCGTTGATGCGAATATCCGCCAGCTTTCCACTCGCAGCTCAAACACAAACACTGCTTCTGCAATAAAACAATAGCTCTAAGCTGTAGAGCTCAAACTGTAGAGCGTTGATGCTTGCAACACCAAGGTCATTGGTTCGATTCCCAGGGAAAGCAAGAACTGATAAGAAGGTAAATGTGCACCTTGAAATGCAATGTAAATCGCTTCAGATAAAAGCGTCTGCCAAATCCATAATGTAATCGATATGCTCATGCCGCGAGATTAAATTAGGTTTTGCTCTTTCTAGGAGCCCTGAGAAATATTTTTTCCTCAGAAGAGAAGTGTGTAGCTGTGATTATTCCGCCGTCCATCAGAATAAACCCTCTGCGGTTCAGTGGGAGGTCATGTGTAGATCAGCGGCGTTACATTAACTGATGTGGAAATCTGATTAAAGCTACTTAGAACAAATGACTCAAATTCTTCTAATTCGAGCAGCGACCGCAGGATCTACAGGCCACAAGGACGATTCTGCTGGTCTATCAGCGTTCTCACACACACACACATGCAATCATGTTCAACTCCTGATTGAACACGGGAGGAAACGAGACTTCTCAAGGTGTAAGTGTGTGTGTGTGTAAAACGCTTTTACTGTGAACTTCCTCGGCTGTGTTTCTGCTCCACTCCAGCGCTAAATGCTTTATTTTATTAGTGCTGTTTGCTATGGCTATATACTAATGTTTAATTATTGTATACTTGTTTCAAAACAACTTAATATTTAAACTAGTTTATAATACCGGTAAGTCCGAGTCAGTAACTGTGTGTGTGTGTGTGTGTGTGTGTCAGAGTGCAGAGGTTGAAGCAGATGGTCACAGTCTGCGGAGTGTGAGTGTCTACAGGAAGCGAGTGAGTGAAAGCAGAGATGTGTGTGTGTGTGTGTGTGTGTGAGAGAGAGAGAGTGAAAGCAGAGATGACTGCTGCTCTACACACACTAACAAGGGCTGTGTTTCATGCTGTTCTTCACTAGTCGCCGTCAGAGAGGAGTGTGTAAGTGATCCTGATGCAGTGCTCGACTCGATTCTCCTGGTTCTGGTGCCGAAGCCTCGTTCGAGTCTGAGATTCACTAACAGCTTCTCAGCGAAAACACTGTTTGGGTGTTAAAAAACTGTCAAGATTTACTAAAGACATGTAAACTAGTGCTGAAAGACGAGGACAGGGTTATTTTTTGAGTTTACGGAGGATAAATCCCATAAATGTGGTGTTTGCGCCATTATTTACGCCCCAAAAAAGCATGTTTTTAAACCATACGCTAATTTGCGCAGCCGTTGTTGGATTGTGTTGGTCATTGTGGAAATGATCCGATTGTGACACACACACACTGGATCTAATTCTGAATTCAGTTCAATGATATTCAGCACCACCAAAACAATCACTGATTTCGACTAATTATGCCTGTTTATTTTCTGAAATGTGCAATAAAATCTCAACCAGTAGACATAAAACTGAAAAATGAATATATAAAACCATAATGAACAAACAGAATTAAAAATGTGGGGAAGATCTTCATGACAACCTACTGAAATAAAATCTCAGTTTAACTTGAAGACATAATGACAGAAATATATTAATATAATAAAAAAGTGTGCAGCACTTTGTGTGCCAAAACATTAAAGGGATTGTTCTAATTTCATGTTATTAAAATATATATATATATATATATATATATATATATATATATATATATATATATATATATATATATATATATTAAATTGATAACATTTTACTTCCACCATTTCAGCCAATAATTTTCATAGCCTTATTCATTAAACGCAAAATCCTGAAAAATAAATAAATTAATTAATTAATTAATTGGGCACTATTATTGTTACCATTTTAATAAATCACTACATTATTAAAGTTTTATGAATTTAATTGATTATTACAATTTAATTAAACCATTTCAAATCCAGAAAAATCATGGAATTTGAGAAAAACATGAAAGTCTGAAAACCAAAAAACTGATTTCACACTTTTGATTATTTTAATTTTCCATTCGGCCGATATATTAAAGGAATTCACTTCTCATCATGAAAGGAAAAGAAAGATTAGGAGAAACAAGCTGCCGTTTATTACTGATGGAATGATTGTGGAAATATGAAGCACAACATCTGGAGATGATCAGAAACTGAACTCGTTCCTCCATAATTATTTTCCCAATAAAGCGAGTGTTTATCCCTGAAGCCGGCGCAGAGATCGCCTCCGTGTTAACCACACGTGAAGATCTGTGGCGCGAGGATCTGGGACTGTGGACTCCAACTCTGCGTTCACATCTTTTGCTTTCTGCTTTTCACACACAATTCATTTTCCCTTTGTAAACGACGGCCGGTTTGTATTGGAGCTTGTAGACTCAGATTTGGGAGTTTTCAGTGAGAAAGTCTGATGTGTTTGTTGAGTTCTCTCACCGATGTGTGTGTGTGTGTGTGTGTGTGTGTATGAATGTACATTATCCCTCACTTTAAAAAGTGAAATCATAATCAGCCACCACTTTAAAGCAGGATCAGTGTTCTGACTCGACCAATGGCGTGCGTGTGGGGGCGGGACTACCTGTGTGTGTGTTAGTCTGATGAGCATTGACGGATCCTCGGGTTATGTGTTTCATGAGTTGTGTGTTGCTGTATGAACGACTGTGAAGTTTACGAGCGAATGGATGAAGAAACGGCTCAGTCGACATTCAGCTCGAGCGTAATCAGCAAGATTATATCAGCATGATAATTATGAAGAAAATCACGTCAGATGCTGTCGTGTTGATCATGAGACTGAGACAACACACATCGTCTCAAAGCAGCTGTACAGGAAATCCACATTACAGTTTACAGTGATCTGAATCAGAGGAGACTGAGTCCGAGTTATGCATTTCAGAAATGTACAAACATCACAGATAGTGAAAAATGTATTAAATATGTAATAATTGAATGCAAGAACGATGAGCTTGTTGATGTAAGGAATAATTGTCTGTTAACAAACGAGTAAGCCCTCACACTGTAACGCTTCAGTGTCCCGTTGCTGGACCAACAAAAGCCCAAAAATCCCCCATCTGGCGTAACTGGAGAACACGTGTCGTAACAGCTCACGTGACCTCCGACCTCTGACCCCCGCGACCCCGAGCAGAAGCTCCTGCACCTGGAACACGGGTTTATGTTTTAGCCGGCAGACAAACTCTCCCGAAGAGCCTGAAGGAGAAAGTGCTGTGGAGACGACGGTCTGTAATCCCAGAATTCCCTGCTCCTCACGACTTGAGATTTATGGTATTTATTTAAGGATCAGTGATCAGAATCAGCCTGGGAATGTTGAATCAGAATCAGTTCCTCGTCTCTGATGATGTGGGCGGGGTTATAACCTGTCACTCACATGAGCTCAGCCAATAGCAAACCACAACCATCCGAACAATCCCCACACAATCAAGCCCCGCCCACATTTGATCTTGCTGTTCCTCTTGGATATACGTCACAGTAAGTGTGTTTAGGGAAATGTGAACACAGTGTTTTATATAGTTCATTCGGTCCATCACTGCCGCTCGCATGGTTCTGCTGATCTAAGTGTGCTTTAAACACAGTCTTGACACGCAACGCTCCTGTACATCTGAACATCAGCGCAGATGTTTGTTTTCACACTCAACTCGTTCCCGCTTTCATCTCGCCAACGATCGGCTCTGCTTTAGTTGGCAGCGCGAGAGACGCAGTGTGTTTGTGTCCAAAGATAGCGATCCCACGGGACTCAAACAGAGCCGTACAACACACACACACACTCACACACACACACACTCATCTCGCTGTAAAGCCAGCACTTATGAATGATAATGAATAGCTGTAAATTCCCTCATCATTCACTTTTAGTTTCCAGACGTCCAGAAGCAGACGGTGTTTTAAACTCCAACAAAAGAAGCTTAAGAACATCCTGAGAGCTTTTCTTCTCGAGTGATGCTTATGATCACATCACATTCCCAGAGTCCAGACCAGGCATGTTTCGTATGAGTAAACAATGATGTTCTGCTTGAACTCTTGCTTTATTCATCCGTGTCTCTGGGATTTTCTGACACTTCTCGACCATGTCAAGTCTCACGTGGTAAACATGATCCGATTGTGTCTCCAGCGTTTCTCATCTCTGCGTCTTCTCATCTGGCGTTTCACTCGGTCATCTCAAGACATGTGTGTCCAGATCACGTCTGTTGTGATTCTCCGTTCTTCTGTAGAGATGCAGGCGGTAGATCTCACTCTTTCACCCTTGAGATAAACTCCAAACAAACTCCAGTGTGTTTAACCGATAGATTCTGACGAATGAATGCTCTTCTATAGACTCTGGAATTCTCTCTTTCATTATAATTCGGGCATCACACAGGTTTTGCGTCTCTATAGAAGAGTGTGGAGCGGATCTGCTGTTATCTGTGGATCTGCCCTCATGTGTGAGGAAAACATCTGGTGTGTGTTCAGACCAAGCGGCAACATTCTAGTCTGAGAGATGAAGCCTATCCGGAAGTGCGATAAACTGCAAAACATCTCAAATCCGGTAAAGGCCGGTCCCAAAAGGGAGCAAATATCCATAGACGTCATGTTAAAATCTCTGTTTTCACAGCATAAATTGACATGTTTACAGTTTGGTCCCAAGGACTTTTATTGTAATCTTCAATATGTTCCGCGTCCCTGACAACTGTGAGGGGGTGATTTTTTTCCGAACTCGTAGTTTAGGTCATATTTAGATATAAAATGTATCACAAATAAGGGCGGTTAACTTTGATTGACAGCTGAGAATGGGCTGCGTCAGAGTGAATTTGACGTCTCACATCATACCACCTCTTTATCCTTTCTGAAACTTTTGTATTTTATATTTTCCAAGATTTTCCAGTATGGCGCCGCCCGTACCCCATAAACAGCCTCAAACCCGTTCTTCAGAGAGTCTATGGGTGACGTCACAGACGCTTTGTCCATATTTTTACAGTCTATGGTTCAGACGGAGAGAGATCGGCAGGATTTCTGTCATAGTTTTACATGGTTTTATTCAAGATTTTGTATGTAGATTAATTTTGAGTTATCTGTGAAGCAGTGGATTGTAATGTGCTCTTGCTGTTCTGATGAATTTTATCATATTTATTTGCAGCTCACTGTTAAATATTTTCTGTTTGGGAGCAAACGCGTTTGTGAATGAACTTCTGGTTTGGGCTCTTTAAATGCAGATATTGTTTTATTAAGGAAGCTGCTGTTATTTTAATGACATAAGAAACACTAGTAAATGTGTATACTGGGCCTGAAAATAACTTTTTGCCAATGATCAGCCATGAAACCTTATAAAAGTAAGAAAAGTTGAAAGCAGTGAATGTTTTTTTTGTTCTTTTATTCACATTGAACTGTCATGAAACGCCCCTGATTTATCCCGGTTGGTCAGCTCGGAGTTGGAAAAAGACTAACAAAATGTAAAGCTGTCGAAAAGTAGGAGTGTACACGGTGGGAAAGGGAGACAACAACCAATAAAACACACACCTGCAACACACTCATTATACAGACTTCTAGAGTTGAGGGTTAACATCTAACCCTATAAAACAGACTTGCCAAACGAGGGAGAAACGTGGAAGAACATTTAAAGTCTCTGCTTCTCCTTCTGGAGACTGACATCGGCTCGTTCTTCACCGAACGCTGGACTGATCTCAGTGCTAAAGGATGCTAACCGCCAGTAAACATTCCTCCGCCGACACGACTCGCCAACGAGTCCAACAAAAATACCACAGAACTGTAAAAAAGCGTTGAAGTTGTTGTGAGCCGGTCGCCCACTTATCAGCTCATCTCGAGTCTCAGACGATCTAAAGAGCTTTTCAAGTCGCCTTCAGCAATAACACGATTCTGAATTCCCCGTGACTTATGTAGTTTCCTTCATGACTTCAGATTTGGACGGAGGTCCTGCGAGTATTAATGAGAGCGCTGAAATAACACCGGGAGATTTTATTTGGCTTCGCTTCTTTGTTGGACTTTATACAGCGTTTACCTCCAGCACCACGACTAATAGAAGAGAGAAACAGCCAAGACTCGCGCTCGCAACAACAACTAACCATTCATTTCAGCTTATTACAGATCCAGGGTGTGTCCTTGGACGCTCTTTGTATCGAACATATTTCCGACTTGTGCATTCATGCATTTTTCTAGTGGATTTTAATGGGAATAGCATTACACATACAGCCTTTTCCAACGCAGGTCACTCCAGAAATGTGTTCAGGTGACTTTATGAGTCTCAGGTCTGGAAAAAACTCCACGACAAGAATATTTCAAGAATAACAGTTTCCCTTCGTGTGAACTCGTTGCATGAGTCAAAATGCTCATTTTTAGTTTTATTTGCTCTGATGTGGCAGTAAATGATTATTGCACCGGGTTTCTCTCTGGTCCTGTAGGATTAAAATCCGCACTGCAAAAAATACTTCTTAGTATTTTTAAGCAAAATTATCTACCAATGGAGAAAGAAAAATAATATTGTTTCTGTTTGAAATAACATTATTTTTCTGAGCGCATTAGCTTCAACTCACTTTATTTCCACAGATAACGACATAACGTCTTTCTAGTAAATGCATCTTGATGTAAGAATCTTTATATATTTGGACTGGAAACAAGACAAGAATCCTGAGTAATAAAGCATTTAGTTTGCAGTAGAGTCACTTTGCCCTGTAATGTTTAGTTTGCTGTGGTTTTGTCCTGATCCCGGGTCAGTCAAAGGTTAGCGCAGGAGCCGGTCTGTCCGGGATGGTAAAGCTCGTTCTCTCAGACACGGGCGAGTCTCAACACTTTCAACATTATGACCACTTTACTGAGTTTAGGGGGTCTGTATCTGATGCATCAGATAATAGTTTCAGGCTGATGACAGTAATAGAGTGTGTGATGTGTAATCATACGCTTCCTCTTTCCTCAGTGAGTTTAATTCCAGATGAGTCGCTTGTGGTCAAGTCAAGTCACATTGGGATTGTTTCAAAGCAGCTTTACAGAGAGTATAATGCAACACAATCATGTTGATGTGTTCCTCATTTGTAAGTCGCTTTGCATTGAAGCGTCCGCTGAATGAATGCATGTAAATCCGTGTCTGTGGACGAAGACAAACGCGACGGCCGTGGTTTAGTAAGTCCATAATCTGGCCTTAAGCTGGAGGATAAGTGTAAGACAAATGAGACGTGAGACGAGCATTAGCTGGAAACAGAGTAGAGGGTTCTGGGGGAAATGGATCAGTGCTTTATTTCTCTGATTCAAAACAGCAGCATCTGTGTAATATTAATATTAATATTCTGCTTAATTACTGGTTCAGACTGTCTGAGCAAATCCTGCTCTTCCTCAGTGTCTCGTTCTCCAGCACTAACATCTAATCATTCTCACATCAGGACACATTTACTGGAGAACAACAATGACTGAAGATATTAAGACTAGATTCATGAAAAATGCATCAACATGAAGATTCACAGGAGTGAGTTTCTGATACGGTTACGGTCAGGTACACCACTTCTCTTTCAATGGGTCTCATTCATGAAACATTCATAAATATACGAGTAAATATGAGCGTGATTTGTAAAGAGACCTTCCCGAAAACTCTTCTCCTGATTCACAAATACTTCATAAACGTCAGATGTGATCGTGAAATTTTAGTGAATTACAACCAGTCGTAAATGGGAAGTTCATTCAAAACACCACATTTTATTTTCAAGCCTATAGTGGCCTATCAGGTCCTAAAAAAGGAAGCTTGGCAGCATATTACAGATGCAGTTAATGGAGTTTCATCTGTTAATCAAACAGTCCCAGAAGTGAGAAGAAAATGGTTCGAACATTAAGCTTGACAGCAAAAAATGAATTAGTTTACTTCAGAAAAATCATATTCAAACTGGAGAAGGACCACCATCGATCACCAGATCTGCTATTACTTATGGGAGCTTGTTTCCGCCACAGAATGAAAAATCAAAAAGGTAATTAACTGCGACTTTTTATCTCACAATTCGGACTTTTTTTCTCACAACTGCGAGTTTACATCTCGCAATTCTTACTTTATTTCTCACAATTGCGAGATATAAAGTCAGAATTGTGAGATATGAAGTCAGAATTGTGAGATATGAAGTCAGAATTGCGAGATATGAAAGTAGAATTGCGAAGATATAAAGTCAGAATTGCGAAAGATATAAAGTCAGAATTGTGAGATATGAAGTCAGAATTGCGAGAGATATAAAGTCAGAATTAGCAAGATATAAAGTCAGAAATTGCGAGATATAAAGTCAGAATTGCGAGATATAAAGTCAGAATTGCGCGATATAAAGTCAGAATTGCGCAGTGATGGAAAGAGTACTGACAAATTGTACTTAAGTAAAAGTATTGCTACTTAAGTAATAATTTACTTGAGTACAAGTAGAAGTACTGAAATATAATATGACTCAAGTAAGAGTAAATAAGTAGTTTGCTTAAAAACTACTCAAGTAACTACGTTACAAAGTACTTTAGTATTTTTCTATTTTTACCCAAAATGGGGAGATGATAGCGAAATGGAGCGCTAAAAACTCTCATGTCATCTGTTTCATTCATACTGAAGGCCCAGTACTGATGCATAGAAGTATTAAACTTACACATTTCAGGAAATGCCTTATATGGATATAATAACGTGCAAATAGTGATGTTTTGACTGATGAAACATGAAGACAAACACATTATAGCTAAAGTTATAATATATATGTGTTAATCAAACTATCAGGTATTTTCAAAAGAATGATGTATGTCTGTAAAGGGTTAGTTCACCCAAAAATGAAAATTAGCCCACGAATTTACGCTCCCTCAAGTCATTTTAGAAGATATGACTTTTCCTCTTTCAGTTGAATACAATCAGAGTTAGGCTACATTAAAAAAAAAATGGCCTGGCTCTTCCAAACTTTATAATGGCAGTGAATGACTGAGAAAATTATTGAAGCCCAAAAAAGTGCATCCATCAATGATAAAAGTGCTCCACATATAGACTACTAGCTTGATCTGTTGTCAAGAACAATTTTTTATTACTAATTTTGAAAAGTAAGTCCAGGTAAGATCATTTGAATGTTTGGATTTGAATCATTCATAATTGAAAGCAAAGAAAGTTAATGGAGAGTTCCGAATGAAAAAGGTATGAAAACAATAAAACAGTATGAATAAAACATTTCCAGTATTTTTTTGTTTTTAAATAAGTGGGGTATGGTTAACATGTTAAATTCAATTATCTTTTTCGTTGTAGCCTACCGAAAATGTGCTGTTGCTATGGGAACGAACTACACTTTTATATGCATCTGACTGACAGCTAAATCATGCGATCTTATTTCACTCTTTTCAGCTTTGTACAAAGTTTGCTTCGTATATTTAGTTTAACTGTATTGTTAAACAGGGCAAGCTTTACAATTAATTTGAACTGTGTGCATGTATTTTAGACACTTACATTGTTCTTGCTCCGTCCATCATGCAAACCACGTCCATGTTATGAGCCGAGCTTTTTTATTTACTGCAACTGCTCAGTGCTCTGGTATTATCAATGGTATGACCCATTTCAGTAGTTCAAGTTGCCATAATTAAATATGAGCAGAATACTCACTTACATTCACTGAAATATTGAAACGTTAGCGCTACTGATTCAAAACACCAGCGTCGTCAGTGATAATGATTAAATGACAAACGCGGTTTGAACGCCCCGCCCCAGCCGAACTAGAGATTTTGATTGGTTTTGCACCTGAGTCAGACCTAGTCTAGACTCTTCCATTGGCTGAAGGGCTTCAGATCTGTCTGTTATTGGCTGAAGCGCAGTGCTCCACCGCAGTAGTTTGAATTGTCTGTTGCTACCGTTGGCACCTTTGTCAAAGTACTTTTTACTTTTTATGAAATATAAATGTAGAGAAGTTGAATATTTTATTTTTATTTTACTCAAGTAAGAGTAAAAGTACCATAATTTAATTATACTCAAGAAAGTAGAAAAAAATGAAAAAAACTACTCAAGTACTGTAACGAAAGTATTTGTAATTAGTTACTTTCCACCACTTTTGCGAGATATAAAGTCAGAATTGCATGATATAAAGTCAGAAATGCGAGATATAAAGTCAGAATTGAAAGATATAAAGTGAGAATTGTGAGATTTAAACTATTCTGAGAGGGAAAAAAGTTAGTATTTTTTTCCCCTTAGAATTAGCCTGATAACTTTTATTATTGACTTTATATCTTGCAATTCTGACTTTATAACACAGCAATTGTGTGATAAAAAGTCTCAATTATTTTTTTATTTTTAAATTCAGTGGTGGAAACAAGCTTCCATAAATTACTTTTATTGCTCTGATAATAGAAGTAAAAAGAAAAACCGTATGTAATTACTATATAAAATATTTTTTTCAAAATGCTGTGTGAATATGTTGGTGAATTAAATGCAGCCTTATTGATGAGCAAAACGTTCGGATGTTAAGCGCACCATATACGTGTGGCTGGGAGCAGGTGTAGATTTCTTGCGTACCAACTAACATTTGGAAAATACGAACATTTTAATGAATCCGAAAATTTACGCCAGAACCACTTTACACACGATTTACACAAAAATAAGTCCTGCTCGTGTTTCATGAATGAGACCCATAGTGTACAATATCATGTTTATCACGTTTGCCTTGCTTGCACTAGTTTTGCGTGTGTTGTTTTATATTGTTTTTGCGTTGTATTGATTATGGCATGTTGTTTATTGATGTACTGTATATTGGTTATCATATTATTTCTAATTCTACTTAAATTGTATTTCTTTAAATTAGATGTTTAGTTTGCATAAAGTTAAAATGATGGCACTGTAAGGATTGTTATATCTTCGTATGTCACTGCAAAAAATGCTCAGTATTTTTGTCTTGTTTGCAGTACAAATATCTTGTTGTTGCTTAAAACAAGCAAAATGATCTTGACAATAAGAAAAATAATCTAAATTCAATTGGAAACAAGAACATTTTTCAATATCATTTGACCTGTTTTAGGCAAAAATTACTGCGTAAGAATATAAAGTTTGCAGTCTAGTGACTATAAAAATCTTCAATCTTGTTTGTCCATTTTTGACCCAAATTATGGTTGAAACAACCCAACATTTTTTCGAAGTGTATTTAATGTTGTCAGTCACTGTGTTCATCAGCAGATGTGTGTGTTCAGGGCCGGCGCGTTTATTTACCCAGCACGCACCTCTCCGCTCCAGCTCAACTTCTCTAATATAAATATGATGGCGTATGGAAAAGAAGCCGTGCATTTGCTCTAATAATTGGAGTGAAGGCTGAAGGACACAGGCGTCTTTCTGGACTCTGAAAGGACGGTGTGTGTGTGTGTCAGCATGAATGTGCTCAGTATAACGCAGAGCCAACGGCCCCTTAAGAAAACAAGCGCTAAAAGCCTGAGCTCAGGAAGTTTTGAATAAAAGCTTTTAGTGGGTTTTAGGCTTATCTCAGCCGTCCATCATCAACACTCGAGACGCTTTCCTGATGATTCGACTCAACAACTCGCTCACCGATCAATACGGCCATTCAGGGGTGTGACGACTCCCATCTTCAACCAGATAATATTCCGAATGTTCTGATCCAGTCTGACCTCTGACCTGTAACGCCTGGATCATGAGGCACACAGAGGAGAGCTGGGACTCTCTCCAGGGTTTTCCTCCATTCTGTCACTGATGGAGTTTGTGTTGTTGCCACTGTTTCCTTTGGCTTCATTAGTTGGGGGAATTACATTTAATCTTCAACAATATTATGACATCACGGTTTATTGTGTCCAGATGATCTCGCCGCAGAAGTGCTCACTAACACAGATTTAGACAGATCTGAGGACAATATTTCAGAGAAAGGCCTTTTGTGTTTTGTGAGTTCATCTCATGAAAAATGGGTCAAAACAAAGGTGTTGCATTTATAATTTTGTCCAGGGTATAAATGAACTAATTTAATAACAAAAATGAACCGTCACTGATCTTACTTAAGCTGAACTGTGATGCTGTTTTCTTCTGGAAACGTTGTTGCATTACTGTCCTGTTATCTATTACCTCTTACTGTATAAATAAAGCTGACTTCACAACAAGAACACTCGTGCCTAAAGTCCCAATGAAAAATCAAAAGGGCGGGGCTATAACCTGTCACTCACATGAGATCAGCCAGTAGCAAACCACAACCATCCAATCAAATCCCCACTGACACAATCAAGCCCCGCCCACATCCTGAAACAACTGAAAGCTGTTGATTATTTAGTCATGTTTACATGCATTATGTAATCAGCTCATACTTCACTCCTGAAGGCTATATATAGCGGCTCATTCATTCTCTCTGACATGCTTCTGTAACAAACGTGATCTCTGAAGACCACTGCAAAACATCACACACTTCCTCAGTGTTTCTGTCTCGTTCTCCAGCACTAATATCTAAAACGTTCTTACATCAAGACACATTTACTGGAGAACAACAATGACTGAAGATATTAAGATATCAAAATGAAGTGAGTTTGAGTTTAAAACAAGAACAAATATCTGCCAATGGAGTCAGAAAATACTCTTGTTTTCACTTTGAATTAAGATGATTATTCTGTGTGTGACAGATGCATGATGGGTGATCTTCAGCTGAAGACAGTGACCTGTAAGATTAGGCCTTTTTTAGCCCGTAAGGATTTAGAAAATGTTATGCATGTGTTTATGTTCAGTGGATGAAACTACTGTAACTCGCTGTGTTCTCGAGCTCAGAAGTAAAGCAGATTACAGACGAGTGAGCCGCACGTTTGACAGGAATTTAGATATGACCACATTCCCCCGATGTAACATCTCCACTGTATAGATGTAAGATCTCCGCTGTATAGATGTAAGATCTCCGCTGTATAGATGTAAGATCTCCACTGTATAGATGTAAGATCTCCACTGTATAAATGTAAGTATTCCACTGTATAGATGTAAGATCTCCCACTGTATAGATGTAAGATCTCCACTGTATAGATGTAAGATCTCCACTGTATAGATGTAAGATCTCCACTGTATAGATGTAAGATCTCCACTGTATAGATGTAAGATCTTCGCTGTATAGATGTAAGATCTCCACTGTATAGATGTAAGATCTCCACTGTATAGATGTAAGATCTCCGCTGTATAGATGTAAGATCTCCGCTGTATAGATGTAAGATCTCCGCTGTATGATGTAAGATCGTGAGATCTCCGCTGTATAGATGTAAGGTCTCCGCTGTATAGATGTAAGATCTCGCTGTATAGATGTAAGATCTCCACTGTATAGATGTAAGATCTTCCACTGTATAGATGTAAGATTTCCACTGTATAGATGTAAGATCTCCCGCTGTATAGATGTAAGATCTCCGCTGTATAGATGTAAGATCTCCGCTGTATAGATGTAAGATCTCCGCTGTATAGATGTAAGATCTTCCGCTGTATAGATTGTAAGATCTCCACTGTATAGATGTAAGATCTCCACTGTATAGATGTAAGATCTCCGCTGTATAGATGTAAGATCTCCACTGTGTGAGTAGGTCAGCTGTATGGATGTAAGATCTCCGCTGTATAGATGTAAGATCTCCACTGTATAGATGTAAGATCTCCACTGTATAGATGTAAGATCCTTAGAGTGTAAATTCGCTGTATAGATGTAAGATCTCCGCTGTATAGATGTAAGATTCCACTATAGATGTAAGATCTCCACTGTCTAGATGTAAGATCGCTGTATAGATGTAGACTCGCTGTATAGATGTAAGATCTCCGCTGTATAGATGTAAGATCTCCGCTGTATAGATGTAAGATCTCCGCTGTATAGATGTAAGATCTCCACTGTATAGATGTAAGATCTCCACTGTATAGATGTAAGATCTCTGCTGTATAGATGTAAGATCTCTGCTGTATAGATGTAAGATCTCCACTGTATAGATGTAAGATCTCCGCTGTATGATGAAATATCTCCACCGTATAGATGTAAGATCTCCCGCTGTATAGATGCAATATCTCCACTGTATAGATGTAAGATCTCCGCTGTATAGATGTAAGATCTCCGCTGTATAAGATGCAATATCTCAGACGGACACAGTGGAACCGTTCAGAAACTGATGGTCGAGTGTTTGTGTTGCAGGTCATTTTCTGGGAAACAACACAGTGATTGATGTTCTTCCAACAGTGAAGGTTATGAGGTGGAACACGTACCAGCTGGAACAGCCGCTCCCCAGGTAACACACAGACTCACACTCTCTCTCACACACTCTCACACTCACTCACTCACACTCACTCACTCACTCACTCACTCACTCACTCACTCACTCACTCACTCTCACACCCACTCACTCTTGCACACTCACTCACTCTCGCACACACACTCACACACACTCACACCCACTCACTCACTCACTCACTCACTCACTCACTCACTCACACACACACACACTCTCACTCACTCTCGCACACTCACTCACATATGTGTGTGTGTGTGTGTGTGTGTGTGTGTGTGTGTGACTCAGCTCACATGATCTCTCACTCACTCACATACTCACTCACTCTCACTCTGACTCACTCACTCCGACTCACTCACTCACTCACACACACACTCTCACTCACTCACTCACTCACTCACTCACTCACTCACCACCCACTCACTCACACCACTCACTCTCACTCACTCACTCACACCCACTCACTCTCACACTCACTCACTCACTCACAAACACTCTCACTCACTCTCGCACACTCACTCACATATATCACTCTCACATATATACAGCTATGGAAAAAATTAAGAGACCACTGCCAAATCAGCAGTTGCTCTGGATTTACTATTTATAATATAAATAATAAATCTCAAGCAACTGCTGATTCAGCAGTGGTCTATCATTTTTCCATAGCTGTATATATCACTCACTCACATGATCTCTCACTCACTCACTCACTCACTCACTCACTCACATACTCACACCCACCCACTCACTCCGACTCACTCTCACTCACTCTCACACTCACTCACACCCACTCACTCACATATACTGTATATATCACTCACTTACATGATCTCTCACTCACTCACTCACTCACATGATCTCTCCCTCACTCACTCACTCACTGCCAGACTCACTCACTCACTCACTCACTCACTCACTCACTCACTCACTCACTCACATACTCACACTCTCTCTACTCACTCCAGACTAGCTCTCACTCACTCACTCACTCCACTCACTCACTCACTCCACACTCACTCACTCACATACTCACACTCACTCACTCACTCCAACTCACTCTCACTCACTCACTCACTCACTCACTCGCTCACCTCACTCACTCGCTACCTCACTCGCTACTCACTTATATATGTCACTCACTTACATGATCTCTCACTCACTTACTCACTCACTCAACATGCACACTCACACTCTCTCACATCTACTCACTATTTCTCTCTACACACACACACAGACACACACACACTCTTCTTTTTCTCTCTCTAGCTCTCTCTCTCCCTCTCTCTCACACACACACACACACACACACACACACACAGTCTCACTCTCACACTCAAAAACACACACAAACATAAACTCACTCTCACTCACACACACACACACACACACACACACACACACACACACACACACACACACACACACACACACACACACACACACTGTGGGTGAGCTCATAATGAGGGTCCCCGGGTCTCCTGGGTCAGAATGGGCCCATTGTGTGAAGAGCTCATGGGTTTCATCACAACATATGCAGAAATATGAAGGGTGTGTGTGTGTGTGTTACAGTTAGAGTCAGTCTGCAGTGGACGTCACCACATGTTGGAGTGTGTAGTTCTGGTTAGTGTGTTGGTCTGACTGCTGAAGTCCTGCCATCGACAGACACATTAATGCTCACAGAAGCTCATACAGAATGAAGTGGTTTAGTCCAAATGCTTTATATGAGGAAAACGCTTTTTATGACAGATTAAATTCAGACTTTTATTCACATTTAAACATTGATCAGCGAACATAAATAGAAGCTCAACTGAAGCTGTTCGAGAGATGAGTCTCGTTAACCTGAACAACATTTATATCTCTTAATAGATCTAAACACTGAGGCAAAAACTCATACTATCAGAGACACACACACTCACACACGCACACACCCACTCACTCGCTCTCTCACACACACACTCACGCACACACTCACTCGCTCTCTCTCTCACACACACACGCACGCACACACCCACTCACTCGCTCTCTCTCACACACACTCACACACACACAGTCACGCACACACACACACACACTGTGAAATGGATGGATTGGCAGATTGAAGGAGAACGCTGGAAACTCAGAAGTCCGGAAAGCTCCATTATAGACGTGCAGTTTCGGCTCCGCTGCTCGTTTGCATCCAAGCGTTCAAGACCCATAGTCTGAGAGCAGCAGATGTGCAGAACAGCTCTCATCAACGTGTGTGTGTGTGTGTGTGGGGTCTGCAGTTATTTCTACAGTGCTTTTATACAGTCCAGGTGAGGATTCAGAGCCGCTCCATAGTGATAAACAGGAGAATAATGCAATACAAAATGCAAACTGCATAAAATATGAGACAAATTCAAACTCAGTATCAATCCAGAACTCTTCTGAACTCTTCTGAACTCTTCTGAACTCTCCGAACTCTCCAGAACTCTTCTGAATTACTCTCAGAACTCTTCTGAACTTCTCCAAACACTTCTGAACTCTCCAGAACTCTTCTGAACTCTCCAGAAATTTCTTTCTGAACTCTTCTCTGAACTCTCCGAAACTCTTCTGAACTCTCCAAACTCTTCTGAACTCTCCAAACTCTCCAGAACTCTTCTGAACTTCTCCAGAACTCTTCTGAACTCTTCTGAACTTCTCCAGAACTCTATTCTGAACTCTCCAGAACTCTTTCTGAACTCTTTCTGAACCCTCCAGAACTCTTCTGGACTCTTCTGAACTCTCCCAGAACTCTTCTGAACTCTTCTGAACTCTCCAGAACTCTTTCTGAACTCTCCAGAACTCTTCTGAACTCTCCTGAACTCTCCAGAACTCTTCTGAACTCTTCTGAACTCTCCGGAACCCTTCTGAACTCTCCAGAACCCTTCTGAACCCTTCTGAACTCTCCAGAACTCTCCTGAACTCTCCAGAACTCTCCTGAACTCTCCTGAACTCTCACTCAATAATCACATTCACAAGCTTCATTTACATCTTTAAAGTCCATATTTTATTCTCTTACTAACCAGCCAATCATATTCCACTTAATAGAGCATATTGAACCTCTGGTGCTCTTCACTAGTTGGACAATGTTATTAGTAATGTACTATATTTTAGTTTGATCATTTTTATTTATTTATTTTAATATTTTGTATTTTTAGGGGATTTTATGGTACTTGATGGTACTTCAAATTGAATGAAAAATGAAATTTTTTATGAAATCTATACTTTCAAAATCCGGTTTTATAGACGTCGATAGTGTGAGGTGTAAGTGTGTGTTGGGCGTGTGAGCTGATCTCTCAGTAAACGAGCGTTCAGTGAGATGTTGTTCGGCTGTAGTTCCAAGCGCTTCCACTCAGAGGAAGCTCGTCTCACATTCATTTCCAATGCGGCATTTCTGACAGCGAGGAGACACAAGTGTGACTGTTGTTATCAGGACCATTACACCTGTTCCAGTCAGCGCCCATCATGTGTGTGCGTGTGTGTGTGTGTGTGTGTGTGTTCACACAGCAAGTGCCAAAACCTTTCCCAGAGTTTTGTTTGTTTGTGTGTGTGCAGGAGATCCGGCTGGAGGGCAGGAGAGCCGGAGCCCGGAGCCGTTCCTCCACGAGAGTCTCCAGGAGCACGAGGAGCTTCTGCTGGCCGAGAGGCTGGAGCTGATGGAGACGGTGGACCACAAGCTGAAGAAGAAGCGCAGGAACAAGCAGCGGAAGCAGAGCCGTCGCCAGTTCAACGGACCTCTGGGTGCGACTGGACGACAGGTGCGATACACACGTCAAATCGAGCTAGCAAGCGTGACCAATACACACTCACACTGAGCTAGCAGAGCGTGTCAACACGATACACACGTCACACTCGAGCTAGCACAGTGGGTGTTGCTTCTGCATCCTTGCACACAAAGTCTAAAACTCGCGTCCAGTTCTCGTACTCGGCCTCTGACACTTTCATCCGTCAATAAAAAGTTCCAAGTCGGATTCGTTTTTTCTGCATTTTTGCATTCGTATCATAAGGCATTCTGAGGTGTTTCGCAGTGACACACCCTCAGGGCGAACGAGAGGATGCTTGATTTCTTTTACCTGACAGATCTTGCAACAGATGCAATGGTTAATGCATTTGGAGAGAGAGATGTTTCTAATGTGACAATATGTCAGTCACCATGTGATAAGGAAATGTGGCGAGGCCTAGACTGCTGGAGCAGGTGTTGTCAGTGAGGCTGTAAAACTGTTGGCTAAGTTACAGACACTCATGAAAACTGATGCTAATTATCTGAGAGACGTTCTCTAACAGCAGGCAAGCTGTCATTGTTTCTGTCAAACAAGTTGTGGATTTGTTGTAACATTAAAACAGGAGATCATGACTCACTCAGAGTGATGCTCGAGCTCCAGTGGTTTCCTCTGAATGGTCAAAACACCTCAAAAACACTTGATTCAGAATCACTGAATGACAAAAATATTTTAAAAAAACGCATACGGAAATTTCAGACTCAGTCTGCAAGGACCTTCAGACTTATTTTACTGCCAATGATATATTTTCGTTTTTGTTATTTTTGCTCGCCCTGGACTTAAAAGGTTCAGCTTTTCCTGGTCCGAGAGGTAGAGGAGGAGGACAGAAAGGGATGTGGCACCTTGGGACAGATCCCCGTTGGGATATAAGAATGCCTCGACCATCCCGGTGCAAACTCAAGGCAAGTGGGGGAAACCGAAAGGGAGATACCTCTTTTGAGGGATGATATAGCTAGCAGAAAGATGGTGTTAAAAGTAAGAAAGTTCTCTTAAACCGAATCTAAAGCTCGAATGGAGCCCTAGACAGGCCTTCTAAAATTATTGCAGGGTCCCAAGCAGGCACCCTAGTGCAATTTACAGAGCTCAGCCTGAGACGTGTGATCAGGGGGTCTCCACCCAACGATGTGCCTCCCACCGGGTGTGGAAATCCGCTATGGCCGCCACGTATATTTCTGATCGTTGATGGACATAAGCCTGACGTAAAGCGTTGTTGCAGAAACTTCGAAAACTCAGAAACACGGTGGCGCCATTTCTTTTGAGCCGAAGTCTTCTCAGCGTGAAGAACAGCCCTCGGAACCAGCTTCTGCTTCCAGGCTGTGGCTGCGTGTGAGAAACGGGACGGCCGGAGCTGCTCTCGCCCAGCAGCCCCAGGGGTTGGACATCAGCGAGGAGAGATGTTCAACCGCCTCTGACTGCGAGTGGGCCTCCTGGAGACTCTCCACGACCGAAATAACCGTGTCGCCGAAGACAGCTGTATCTTTCTCCTTGATCTCCGTCAGATTAACTCAGAGGTGTCTCTCAGCGGCCACAAGGGCTGCCATAGACCGCTCGATTGCTCTGACGGTCTTCTAATATCCCTGAAGATAAATCTGTGGCCCGACAAAGTTCTCGAACCCCATCGGGCTTAACTCCCTCACTTCTGTCCTGATCGCCCAGCAGATCAGCTTGATACGGCTCAAACACTGCCATGGTGTCAGGCAGGCTCCAGCTTGACCCACTGCCGTATATGCTTTCCACTGGATTAGAAGACGTTTTCTTTAATAGTTTCAGTGGAGAAAATCCGACGCCTTCTGGGACGACGCTGAACCGAGAGACCGATGGCTCGTAAGCGTCTGTTCTACCCGGGGCCATTGCCGCATATCCATACTCTCTCAACCCCCTAATATCTGAATATGCATGAACCTGGGGCTGATACGAGATGAGAATGCTTTTCCCATGATCTAGACAGCTCGCTGTGCAAGGGGCGCCCTGATGGGGCTGAAACAATCAGGGACAGAGCGCCCTTTTATCTGCTGGATATTTAGTATTTAATTTATCTACACCCTTAGTAATCACCTCCACCAGCTCCTCATGCGCTGGGGAAGAGAGCGATGGTCCTCACTGCAAAACACTAAAATCCACGGGGAGGAGTCGGATCCAGATCCAACTCCAGCGTTATGTGTACCTAAACCTCCCTAGCTCCACCCCCTGATCTCTAAACCTACCCAGCCCCCACCCCTGATCTGGATCTGACTTCCGCCCCCTGGATCGTGTGTACTGCAATGAGCTGCTACTGGAAAGAGACGGCGAATCCCCTTCCTGTGCCCAGCACATCTACCTCCACTTCGCCATAGTGTTTTAGATATATCAGACAGACAGCAGGAGATATAACAGACAGACTGAGACGCATCACGAGTTCCCTGAAAGAGAACTAAATATTTGTCAATATAAGCGCAATCATTTCTTCTTGTCTTTATTGTTTTTTGAAATATGAGTATATAGTTTTTATTTCATTTATTTGGTTTAGGTCATTTAGTTGAAAGACTTAATTTAATTATATTTTTATATTTTATTTTTTTTCAGTATGCTTATTTCAAGTAGTGAAAATTTTGTAATGGTTTATATATTTTGAATGAAATTATTTTTACATTAGATTATTTTATTTTTTCATTAAAGTTGTGCTTTTGTCATTTGTATTAGATATTGTGGTAACACTACAGTAAGTTAATGTTAGTTCAATGAGCAGTGCATTTGTTACCGTATTTATTAATTTTTTGTTAAGGTTAGTTAATAAAAACACAACAGTTCATTGTTAGTTAATGTTAGTTCAGGTTCATTTAATACTATTAACAACTTTTGATTGTAATAATGTATTAGTACATTTCCAAATCCACATTAACTATGATGCTTTAGAAGTATTTTTCATGTAAACTAAAGGAACCTTATGGTAAAGTGTCAAAAGTTAAATAGTTTTAGATTTAGTTTGAATCACTTCAACTTTATCTACTAGTTGAAATCCCAGTAAACGTTTATTTTATTTCCAGTAATGGAAATGTTTTGTATGGTTTCAGACATTAGCCCAGTTCCCATCTCAATCGGATCAGTGTCAGTTCTGGAGCTTCTAACCAAGTCTTTACATCAGATGACATGTTCTCAGCCGAGCCTGAACCGTGTTCTGGAAATTTGCTTGAATTTATGTCTACAGTCGCCCACGTAATCCTAGGAACAACAATATTTCTTTAATAAACAGTTTATGGAAGCGTAGCGAGTGGCGGTTCAGTGCAGACGCTCAACACAAACAGAAGAGCTGCATATAGACTTCATTTACTCTGACCCGTGGAGGGAGACGGGCCTGGCACACGTCTGAGACCAGAGCCGACACACACACACACGCGCTCAGAGATGTTCGAGTGTTGACACAGATGGAGGACGTGAAGGGAACTTTATTTATGTTTCCCGTCCGTCTCATGAGTTCTGACAGACTCTAAACCTCCATTTATTTTCCCTCCTCCTTCAAGGAAAAGACGGGCGTTTAGTGCGGATTCATATTTCATAAACGCGCAGATTTCAGCCGGTCACGTGACCGAAGAGACTGCGATCGCGGTGTTTGAGCGAAACCACATGTGATCGGAGGAATTCTCCTGAAAACACACACACCATGTCACAAACCACACACGCTCTTCCTCAGTGTTTCTGTGCCGGGTTCCAGCACTAATATCTAATCATTCTCAAAAATATCAATGGAAGCTTGTTTCTGCTACAGAATAAGACATTTTAAAAGATAATTACGAGTTTATATGTCACAATTCTGACTTTATAACTTGCAATAGGCTCTATGCACAATCGCTTACAGGATTGTCTCAGCACGCCCAGTTACATCCGGTGCTGCGTCAGAAGCCGGTTTTGCGAAGATTTAGTTTCAAAAAAGTTTAGAGATTAAGTGTCAAATTACACTCGTTGTTTATAAAAACGTCCTGCGGTTAACGAGAAATGATGTTAGCAACACTGTGAGGCAGTTAGCTGACACACAAAAGTAAAAAAGAGAAGTTATTTAAATGATATATTTTGAGCTACATCTTTGAAGGTTAGTATTCTCTCATTTTGTTACAAAATTCGACTAGTGAATCTGCGTTTCTAAAATCGTTGTCTCCGTTTCTGAGAAAACTGATTTTATTAAAGTTTTCCCGCTATACACTTGGCCTGCAGAACACGCTTGCGGAAGTAAAGTAGCTGACTGAGATTCTTCGGACACACGTCAGCAGGGTTCATGCATAAAGCCGAATTTGAATAAAAAGTCGCAATTACCTTTTTTAGTTTTTTATTCTGTGGCGAAAACAAGCATATGTCAGTGAAGTCAGAAAAATAATCTTAAAATTCACTTTAAATTAAGTTGATTTTTCTAAACACATATTTGTCTTGTTTTAAGCATAAACTCACTTCATTTTAGAGTTTTAAAACGAAGTTTTAGAAATTTCAGACCCTTAAGAATGTTTAGATAGTTGTACTGGAAAACAAGATACTGAAGAAAAGCATCATTTCTGCAGTGTGTTTTAGATACTTGTCAGTCATTTTTCAGCGGTTCATCACTCTCTCTCTCTCTCTCTCTCTCCACTCACACAGTGTGACGGCAGAAGCTCCGCCCCCTCTCGTCCGCATCATCAACGGTTACATCAGTGTTCAGACACACCCACAGGAGCACAGTAGAGCCAATCACGACAGGACATTCTCAGGCTCCTCCTCCTCGTGGACAAGCCCCGCCCTCTCGGCTCTGAGCGTTCAGATTATCATACGCCTGCTTTTATAATATCTGGAGTCACACACACTGATCCTGAACCACTTCCTGGTTCATTCCTGGTTCGAGGGCGAATGCAGAAAACTGAAAACTGAACACTTAAATTTGTTTCTTCATTTCCAGAGGAATCATTTCTATGTAAATATCAGATGTATCATAGATGTAATTTAGAGTTTTTAATAAAGCGTTTTCTGTTTTTGTTTACTTATCATATATATATATATATATATATATATATATATATATATATATACACACACTGTACACACACACACTAAATCAGCTACTAACAAGCTTAACTGGCCTTAATCATGAACCGGCAGCAGAGCGTACATACATTAAGTGCGTAAGTGAGTTTCCTGAATGAGGCCTGTTGTGTTTCTGTCTGTCTTTTCTGTCCATCAACTTCAAGCATTGATGATTGTTTAAATTTGTGTATGACAGAAATTATTCATTTAATTTATTGAATAGATCGTTTTAGTTGCTCTTAATGTGTTTGTTTTGGCACTTCATATTCCTGATATCCAGTGTATGTGACGTTCCAGTAATGTGTTTGTCTATGATCTTACAAACAATAAAGTATTTATCTAGTTGAAGGTCATCCAGATGGAAGATGAATGTAGACATTTCACAGAGAGAAACTGAGCTTCTGTTTCTGTCATGGGAGAACTCCACCGCGGCCCCGCGCTTACTCTGCCACGCCCCGCCCCACCCTTCACTCCGCCACGGCCGCACTTTACTCCGCAGGCGCCCCGCCACATGCTTTACTCCGCCACGCCCCACACTTTACACTGGCACGCCACGCCCCAAGCTTTACTCCGCCACGCCCCGTGTGTTCTCATCTCGCTGAAGTCACGGCGCGTTACACGGGTGTTTATTTGTCCAGCATAATCCCAGAATGCATCAGCTGTCCAGTGGCATCACATAGAACTTAAATCTTCATTAGACACCTCAAATAAATACAGAATCATGAGTTCAGTTTCTGTTTTCACATGAATGTGTTTCAAAAGTTCCAGATCGCAGTGTTGATGTGCCATGATTACCGCCCACTTCATGAACGGCCCAAAGCTGGCGAGGAGTGTAAGAACAGCAGGCCTCATGAACGATTGTTGAACGACAGATCACAGAAGAGCGGCTCTGAAACGCATTTCTCCAGCTCTACTGGGAAAGAGAACACAGAAGGTTTCAAAGCAAACCTGGGGAATACCCGGAGGTCCAGGAACTCAAAGAAACGGATGATGCCAGAGAGAGTTCACTGAACGAAAGACGGTCCTGGAACTAAAAACTTTTGACTTCCTTTCTCCGCTCGCTTTGTGTGTGTGTTAAACATATGGACTCATGGTAGGGCTACTCTTTACGGGGCCAATCTTGTTTAAAGGACCCTTGAACTTGGCATTTTAGACATCGTATTTTGGCATAATAGACAATAATTTGGAGCAGTTAACTGAGCCATCATAGAGGATGTGTTCACGCTCACAAAATGGCTTGATAGCTGGACTAATCAAATGCAAATTTTAACAGTATAAATTTGAACTGTTTCAATGTCTTTTGGTCCTTCACATATTAGACAGTAAACACTGATCCACCTGTTTGGACATTACATATATATACAGGTACACATGTACAGTAGAAGTGGAGCGTACAGAGTACAGTACAGTAGTGTACAGAATAGTACAGTAGAGTACAGCACAGTAGAGGGTTACACTGCTGCATAAATATATATATTATATGTGTGTGTGTGTATGTATTTATATTCTATATAGTATTTACATAATGTTCTCTTATTTCTATGTTCCCACTTTCCTTCACTGAAGCTCTGAGTTATGACGTCACTGATATGACTATAAATATCAGTTGCATGAAACTTAATTAACATAAAAACCGACAGTAATTTCATAAACATCAGAAGCTGTGATTGACCAGCTAAATACATCAAACAAACATTATATCACTAAATGCCAGATGATGATCCTGTGACATCAAGTAACAAAGCAGAACGTTTCCTCGTCCGCTGTAAAAGACCATTTAGAAAACTTCAATAAATACAATTTATTTGCTGTCCTACAATGATAAAGTCCAAGTGAATATTTAAGATTTGGTTGGATCTTAAAGGAAGAGTAAAGATGTTAAACTAAAGTCATTTAGAGACTAAATGTATATGAAATGAATGAGACTAATGAATGAAAGGTTGTTTACACTGATGCGAGTGTGTTTCTGCTGGAGTTTCTCCTCGTTGCTCTCAATGATTCATATTTCACATGATTTTCACTTCATAAATGCAGGGCTGAGAGTATGGAAACTGAACTGCAAAGTATAAATGTCCCTTCTAAGTAAATTACAGTCAGATTTGTCAAGACTATACATATATAAAATGCAAATGATACATTTCATAAATCATGAAAGAATGATTGCAAATGAATGGAATAAGAAATACTTTATCTTTCTTGATTATTGTGACCGACCACATCAGACAGAAGGAAGAAGCTTTGACGGATTTGAACGGAAACATCTGTGTTCAAATACACGCGTGTGTGAAGAAACACGCCTGTCGCTGCAGGTGCACGAGATGAAAGCAGAAATATTAATATTAATGCTCAAATCTTTCAGCTCAGCGCTTCAGTTCATCATTATTCTACAAGACAGGAAAGGCAGGGTTTGTTCCAGAAACTGAAGACTCTTCACTAACTGCTCTAAATTGATTTAAATACTGTACATACAGTACTGTGCAGAAGTCTTAGGCACACTAGTATTTTCACCTCAAAGAAATGGTTTTAAGCCAGTTATTTATATATTTTGTTGTAGTGTCTCAGTAGGAAATATCAGTTTACATTTCCAGACATTAATTGTGCCATTAATTGTAATAATCCAGTGAAATTTTTGATTCTGACAACAGCCAATGCTCCACACGGAGGTCGATCTCACCATCATCGAGTGCATCTGAAATTATATGAAGAGACAGAAAAAACCGAGACTAAGACCAGAAGAACTGCGGCAGCGTCTTGAAGGTTCGTGTATCCGCCGGCCTGTAAAACTCACAGTACTGGGAAAAAGCACTCGTGTAAAAATGCTGTAAATGAAAATGTTTTCAAAAATAATTTCATAATTATAAATAGATTTTATCTATCAATTCACTTTTATTAGTTAACTATTATTAACTGTTATTAACTTTTAACAGTTAACTAAATCAAATAATATGTGTTTAGTGCCCTTTACGTTTAAAACAGCTTTTGTCCAGGTATTGCACATAGTTTTTAGTTTTGCAGTTTTTTTCAAGCGTCTTTGGAGACGTTTGCTGCAAGTTCTTTTGGTCTTAGTCTCTGTTTCTTCTGTTTCTTCATATAATTTTCAGATGTCACTCGATGATGGTGAGATCGGAACACCTCCGTGTGAAGACATCGGCTGTCAGAATCCTTGTGCATTCAAACATTTATTACAATTAATGTCTGGAAATGTAAACTGATATTTCCTACTGAGACACTACAACAAAATATAGAAATAACTGGCTTAAAACCATTTCTTTGAGGTGAAAATACTAGTGTGCCTAAGACTTCTGCACTGTATACTGTATATATTTCTTCTGTAGTAGAACATTAAAATGTTCATCCAATCATTGCATTCCGTCCGTATATTTCAGCTGCATTTTTTTCATAAGCTGCATTGAAACAATCTGTAAAAATGCTATTTAAATAAAGGTGATTGACACACACACACACACACACACCAGGCGCGTCGTCAGACATGGGCATTCGGGGGCTTCAGCCCCGATGTTTTTTTTATAGCCCCGGATCCAAAAAAAAAAAAAAAAAAGATTTATAATTATTATTAAATTTTAATAATTTAGTATTTATTAAAAATTTAAAAATACCGGGTATTTTAATCTATCCTTCGGAATTATGTATTAAAGACGATTAAAATATTCAAGCAGATCAAAGTTACTATGGTGGTTACTATGGTTACACAACACGCTCGAGTTTAGATTGACGCACCAGAGGAGAGAGAGAGAGTGTTTACAAAACTTTATTTAAAACACTTAATATTCAACAATTAACATTATTTGTATATATATATATATATATATATATATATATATGTATATGTATATGTATATATATATACGTATATATAACCATTAAAATTCCAAAACTAGATTTCCATCGTAAACAACAAACAAAGCATCATTAACACACCACAGATCACTGAAACCCTTCTCATTATTTACAAGACTATAGTATGCAAATTCTATTTTTAGTCTACCAGCCACTAATTTCATAAACATCACTTCAACATTAATACTATTAAGCTGCAATCCTTGATTTTTCCTGGTTTTCCACATTGCCAATTTCACAGTTCCTGTTAAATAATTTAACAGACACATCTTCCTTCTTCCTCTGAGAAATCTTCACCAAAAACTTGAAACAATCTATTAAGAACTTCAGAAAGACCTTACAGTCTTTCACATTTTAAAAACAAATGTTCGAAATGTTCTTCTCCACAAAACCTGCATCCATTCCCACCCCTACTGCTGGGTTCAGGTGTGCCACATGTTTGTCTGTGTCTATTACACCATGACTTATTCTCCATTGAAGATCTGCTGTTCTTTTTCTCTACAGGAGGTTCCGAATCAACGAACATTCAAGATAATATCATCGTGCTCATCATGATCCGGCTAATTGGGTTCTTCGAACACTCCTGCCGGTTAGGGTTCAGTATAGCTGGTAACACTTTAGAATACTGTATCTTACTTACTGCAGAATTAATAAGGAATTATTGACGAACTAATAGGTAATTCTTCATTAGCTACTTCTTCACTACTGTTAACTACTAAGGAAGATGTGTTAACTAATCAGTATGTAATATAATTTTATGATTGTGTTAAGTATCAGTTAGTTAATCAATAGCTAATGAATTCTGTCATACCTCCTGAAGAACTACTATTAATTATCAACTAATTAAGGTTCAAGAAAAATAACTACTGAATAAGTAACTACTGAACATTGATACAAAACTAACCTCAGATTATTTGTATATTTTATATACAGTACTGTGTGTGTCTGTTTTCCTCAGCATCGAATGCCTCTGAGTAAATTCATGTATTTGAGGAAACGACTGAGGGAAACTGAAAATATAGGGAACCTATTAGTAATTAATAAAGAATTACCACATACTTCTGACTCAAATAAAACTTACTGAAAAAAAATTATATATATATATTATATATATATATATATATATATATATATATATATATATATATATATATATATATATATATATATATATATATATATATATATATAGCCTATATATATATATTAACGTAATCATCTAAACCTTTGTAAAATACACGACAATTACTTGTGACAAAGGCGAAGAGAGGTGAAAAAGGCAACAGTGGCAAGGAACCAAAACTCCGTCAGGTGACAGAATAAAAAAAAATAAAATAAAAAAATAAAATAAAAAAACCTTGGGAGAACCCAGGATCAGTGTATGTGGCTACTGTGATATTGCCGGAACTTGAATGGTGCAAAAGAAGTTTAAAATGTATAAGAACTAAGTATAATAATAAGGTGTAATAAACATGATATGTTTTTGCTTATTTGCAGAACAGAGCCTATAGGTAAATGTCTGAACTTATCTTTCTTATTAGTGCTGAAGAATGACAAACTGACTACTGTGTATGTCTGTTAATTAGTAGTTACTTCATAGTTCTTTTTCTTGAACCTTAATTAATAGATAATTAATAGTAGTTCTTCAGGAGGTATGACAGAATTCATTAGCTATTGATTAACTAACTGATACTTAACACATTCATAACATTATATTACATACTGATTAGTTAACACATCTTCCTTAGTAGTTAACAGTAGTGACTTAAGTGTTAATAAAGAATTACCTATTAATTCTTCATTAATTCCTTATTAGTTATGCAGTAAGTAAGATACAGTATTCTAAAGTGTTCCCAGAGTTATTGCATGAAGGATAAGCTGAATTGGAAAACTTAATTAAAACGCAGGAAACACCTAGGAGAGAGACCGCGAAAAGTAGCAGACAAATTAAGTTTGTAGTTATATTTTTATATTTTAATAATTTCTAAATAATTAATAATGTTGTTCATTGTAATGTCAGAGTCACCACCCACTGCTAGAACATAGGAACAAGTAAAAGTGAAGTCCTATAATATTCTACATAACAGTAATTTGTACTAACTAATCTCTTTTAAAAAGGCACTGTTAATAATCGTTTGCCTGCTTAAAAAAGCAAGAAAAAGGCTGAGAAAAAAAAGAAAAACACACAGGTGGTAGTCCTGCAGCCCCACATTACCCAGAAGAGCTGGCCCTTGGGTTAAATGTGAACCTTGTGGAGGGCATCCTTGTGTTCAGCTCTTCCTCACACACACACAGCATCTTCACTGCTGGTAAATGAACTTTAAATGATCCTAGTACACTATAAAATAATTTGTTGCTGCATTAAATTAAGTAGGCCTATAATCCAAATGGCTGTCCAGTCATATCAGCTGTTAAACCTTGAGTAGTAATGAACTGCTTTGACTTCTACATGTGTGACGGTGAAACTTCATTATATCACTTCAATAAACTAACACTTTTATGTGTTCCCAAGCAAGTGGCTGAAGCATGTGCAGCAAGTCTTTTCTAACTTTACATCAAAAGGGAAGAAAGTACAACACTTTGTAATGCCCATTTTACCCCAATGCACAGGACAGTGAAGAGACCTTCTCAGGTATCTTTAAGTGCATACATACTGTAGCTTTACTTAATTTACACTTGAATACCTATTATATCTGAATGCAATGAGTTGCAGGAGTCCACATCTACAGAGGAGTCTGCACAAAGCAGTGATGCCGAGGTGGGCAGTGTTGTACTTTTAATTTTTGATGCATAAGCCATGTGTTGACAGGTTCACCCCTACCCCTAGAAAACAGTATTTTGAAAATACTTGACAACTTAAAAAAAAAAAAAAAAAAAAAACTGGCACTAGAGATAGAGTAGTTGCTTCATATGAACTTCAGAGTAAGTGCTAATATATTATTTCACACAGAGTACAATATATATTATTTGCAGGCATGACTTGATCACTGGCTTTTCTTTACAATGAATAATTAAAATAAAACTCAAAGAACTAAGCATATTTGTCTTGTCATTTATTAAACATTAATGAAATGTTTTATATTTTTTTTATACAAGTCGGGGAAGTATTGCCATATGAAACATTTCCAGAAATGTTCAAGTAGAATCTGGCTATGGCACCATCTCCTATGACTGAGCATTTCCGATTCCAGGATAAACAACTGCGTCCAAACTTAACCTGGAAGGGGCCAAAACAGTCAATGCCCGTTGAATAGAAAGCTGGACGAAACAACCGAAAGTTAGACTGAGGAGATCTGCCATCATAGGTATTTCTGGCTTCCCTCACCATTTCTCATGTTCAAAGCAGCTGCGCTGAGTGTCTTTTTACTGCCTCTTACGATCAAATATTTTCGTCTCAGTTCTGCGAACACGCGCTCAGGTCCTGGATGTAACAGGAGGTTGTCGTGATGTTGAATCAGAAGCTTTACAAGAGGGTGAGCAGGATCTAAGACAATAGGGTGTAGAGTGTCTGAGTCCAAGTGCTTACATCTGCGGAGGCGTCCACATACTCTGACTAATTTGGCTTTGTGATCATACTCTGGGGCTAGAGTTAGAAGAGTCGTCAGCAGAGAGTTCACTTTCGTCTGCCGCCCCATGAAGGGAAATAGCAGTAGCCTTAATCAGATCTTGAAGTGAGTTGTATTGAGAGATATCTGATCAGTTTGACTGGAGGATCAGCGCTTCCACAGAAAGTATAACTGTGTGTTCTTGGATGTCATCACTTACATAATCATGAGGCTGTTTGGGCCAACTACTAACTGACTGAGTTAAGAACTGTGGACCTTGATTCCATCGGCTTTTATCGGTCTCCTCTGGTGTCTGCTTTGAGATGTAGCCTGCCTTTTCAAGTCTCTGCACTTCAACATAAACTGAAGCAAGATCTGTGTTCTGCAAAAGGCATTTTCTGTGCTTCTTAAATGGGCTGTTACTGCTTCTTTAGCTGATTGCAAAGGTGAAAGATTTCTTTTCCAGAGGAGAGGCGTTGCATACCTTTGAATGTCTCCGACTGCCACCCTGATTGTTTTCTCCTCAAGGATTTGCACCGCTTCTGTGTCTTGCCTTCTGTGTCTCACTCCTATATGGAAGTGTGTCCATTTGCCACAATTTCTGTACATTGTTGAACAGTTCGGCTTCTGCTGACAAAGTGGAGGTTAATAGACACTGTTGTGGTAAGAGATGACTGGCAAGGAATTTTGAGGGGTCCTGCAGAGTCCACCCGAGTCTGGTTTTCACAGCGGCAGGACCACCAGGAGGTCCGAGACGTACTGGCTCTGTAGCTGTGATTAAATGTGGATAATCTGAGCCAATGAGTGAGAGTGGTTGAGCCTGCTGCAATGAGGGAATGGGCAGACCTTGTAGCTATCTGTATTTCTTCTGCAGCAACTTAACAGGGTAAGTGTGTTTTGCGAGGCTCAGTTCTTTGGCTGTAAAAGCTCTTTCAATGGTGAAGGATTTGTTTGGCTTAAATGCAGAAGCTACTGAGAATGAAACAGCCGCCCCATGAACAACCCGTATGTCTTGTCTCACAGTACGGAGGGCTATATCTTCAGGAAGTCCTTGAAGATCAAGTTGCTGTGCTGCTTCATACAGTAACATTGTCCTCTCTGATCCGTCATCCAATATAGCGTATGCGTCAAGTTCCTTCTCTCCATTTCTCAAGATCACTTGGCTGACCTTCAAAAGAACTTTGCTGCCTGCAGTTGGTCTGTCCATATACAAAGTCTCTACTTCTGAGTTCACAAGACAACTGTTTTTTGCTGAAGCTTGTGTTTCATGTTTACCTTTGGCATTGAAGTCATGCAGTATTTCTAAACGTCTCTTTTCACATTTTTTGCATTTGGCTTTAAGATTACATTGTGAGATCTGGTGATCACAGCCACACCTAAAGCACTTCTGATTTGACTTCAGCCAAGACTCCACTTGATCTTGATTCAGCAGTTTGAAATTAGCACACTGATTGAAGTAATGCTGCACAGTGTTGCAGAAGGGGCAGTACTTTGTCGGTTTCTCCTTCTTGACTGCTGTAACACTTGCTGGTTTACTCCGTTCGCCACCATGCAAGACAGTAGCAAATCGTTGAACCGGCTTGCAATTCCTTTGCTGTTCTCTCTGTGGCTGAGAGTAGACTCTGCTTACATTACTAACGTACTGTGACTCATCCTCTTGTATTCTGAGCTCATATTCTAGCCAATCGCTGAGTTCTATCAGTGTTGGAACTGGGTTCTGAATGGGGTTAACAAACCTTCTGAAGTTTGCTTTAAGATCATGAAGCAATTTGGCAAGGAGACGTGAAACACGTGACCCACATTTGAGCTCTGTCCATCCTTTAGCTCCAAGTTGGTTCAGCATTCCAACTAATGCACACACTTTGAGGGCAAACATTCTAAAAGATTTAGTGTCACCACTCCTGATTTTTGGGCCATCCATCAATTCTGCAATTCTTTGTAATGAGAGTTGATGTGGTTGACTATAACGTGCAGTTAGAGACCTCATGGTGTTGGTGTATGGGTACCTGCTGTTGACGTACAAGTCTGCCATGAGCAAGGCATTCTCCTGTTTCAGATGATCAACAAGTATTTGGTACTTGAAATGTTCTATAGCCTTGGCAGGTAGCAAATTCTCCAGTGCAATTTTGAGTCGTGCAAACTCTCTGGGATCTTCACTGCAAAAATGAGGAATGGTGGGGATAGGACCTCTGTAGGCGGGCTCTACATGAGGATATGGAAGAGAAGGAGGGCGCACTGGGTGGTATGGCTGATATGTCTCAGGCTGAGCGTAATCTGCGTACTGTCATGGGGTCAAGAAGCTTGATTTGTCTGCAGGATTAGGAGCTGATTGACCATAGCTGTCTGAGTGTCTCTCATGTGCATGTCTCTCATGTGCATGGTGAGCTAATGTATCCCTTGGAGTAAGCTCTCATCTTGATAGACTGGACTTGTAGCTGGAATCCCATAATAAGGTTGCTGATAACCATAGTTCAGTGGAAGGGAAATAGCGGACGGGTTTGCAGTTCAACTATGCTCTTTTTAAGTCCCATACGTAGCTGCTGTCTCTTGACTGTAGTTCTGGGGCATAAACTGAACAGCTGCGGGATATTGGTTGCAATCTCTTTGGTCAGTGGACATATAGTTATGGCCTCTGTGGTCTGTGTTGTAGCAACCACGTGGTCTATCTATGTGCCTAATACCAGGTTGAGGATATGTAGCATCTTCTTGATGGGCTAGCTTGTGTTGGGATTGAGTTGGTTCATAAGAAGAGAAAGGGTGACTTGAAGTTAGCCGAGTTGCCGAGCCTGGTAGTCTCAGGTCTCCTAGGTTGTCAGTGAGATAATCAATCTCTTGTGACTGACAGAATGAGAATGCAGAAGGTCACCTCGTAAATCTACAGGCAGTGCCCTCATGGGCTGAGGAGGATCGTCTTGATCTCTAGGCAGAACTGGCCTGCCCTCAGTGGCTGCTGTATATGGACTTGAGGAGAGAACTCTCTGATCTGCAAAATCGCCTTGGAGAAGTCCGAGTATGGGGCATTGGCCGCGGCGGTGATGGCGGCAAATCTTGATATGTCTCCACATACAAACTCCTTTCACTTGATCCAGTGCTCATACTTTTCGTTAGTTCTGGTCTGCTTTAAATACATGTGAACTCTTCAAATGCAGGCCTTTTTTTCTTAATTTTCTTAAGTCAAAATTTTTACAAAATACAAGTTGTACCACCAGATTTAGATCAGCCTTAAGATTAGCAGTGTTTAGGGAGAATGCAGCCAGTCCATTCTTGTTTGTGGTTAGATTCAACAGCAGTTTGTTGGGCCAGTTGCTCCCCTCCAAGAGATATACAGCTATGTTTGTAAAGGACACCATTGCAGATTTTGACACCATTACATCTGCGAGAGAAAGTCCAAACAAACAGTGAAGAATATCATCTTTACAAGACGTGCACTTTAAGCCACAAATTTGATAGAGTATATGGTTCAGATCAGCCAATAGCTCACCTGTTCCCTCCTCAGTAACATTCACATTTACAAGAAATGGGTCTTGCATTTGGTCTTCAAATTTGGTGTTGAAAAACACTGACCTATCAACAGTAAGAGAGGCACAGCCCATGGCATTCATCTGGTAGGAGAACAAAAGACACAATTAAGTCAAGCACAGGCAAAAGGATAAAAAAATAAAATAAAGATCGGACCTACCACAAGACAAGAAAAATAAAGCATCACTCACTTGGCACAAGACTCAACTTTCAGTCCCATAACTGCAACGCTGTAGGTCTGCAGTGAGTTTACGGTCACGTCAAACTTGGGCAAAACTAAACCAGAAACAAAGTGCTTTAGATTAAGGCCTCAGATCCGTCATTGAACTTCCGTTACACAACTTACCGTATTTTTTCCACCTCAAAAACTTGGGAGACTGAGTGTTGGGACTCCTCACTCCATGGCTACTCCATTCTGCGGCGCCTAGGTCTTTGTGTCTGACGCACAGACGGACGCACGGACGACGCACGCTCGGACGACGGACGGGCGGCACCGGCACAGCGCAGACGGACGCACGACGGGCAGCGCACGGGCGGGCACGCACACGACGGACGGGCAGCATGCACGGGCAACAGCACGGGCAGCACGGGCGCGACGCACGGAGGCAGCACGGGCGGCAGCACGGCACGGCAGCGGGCAGCAAGCGAGCACGAGCACGCACAGCACAGCACGGGCGGACACACGACAGCACACGCACAGCACGCACGCACATCATATTAAAAGACCACATTCAGTAACAAAAGCTAGTATAGACCAATACAACACAAGACCACATTTTTTCTTTAAGTCATGTACCAATTTCTAGAGCAAGAATCAAACTAACCGACATAACGACACTGAAGTTGCTATAAAAATTCAGGCCCTTGTACTTCAGACACTGGGGTAAACTGAAGTGGCATTCTAATCAGAAGTGCCACACACAGAAATATTCAGATTAAAAGCCCAAACAAAAAAACCTGATTGAGGCACACAGAAATCCTTTCAGCACTCAGACGTCTTCCTGGCTCCATGATCCGGACGCTCTGATCTACAGCACTGAGGCCACACAGAGATCCTGCTTGAGCAGAAACCATCAGAACGTTTCCCTCCGCAGGAACAGCTGTAGCTGGAGAAAACTGCAGAGACACCTGGAACAAGGACCAACACGCTGTAGGACACACACCAACATTACCAAATTGTAAAATAGCCACACATCATACAGTACCTGGTTCTGGAAACACATATCGAGTGTCAAACAGCACACTAGCAGCAACTACAATCTCACTGGGAAGAACGCTGTAGAGCAGAATCTGCACTGCTGGAGCCATATCGACGCTGACAGACAACTGGAACATCACGGAGCCGCTTGGGACAGCATCAACAGCCTTGCTTACCGTCTGAATCCTTGGAGGACGATTACTCCTGTGATGAGACCTGACAGAAGACATAGTGTGCAAGTTGCGGAGCAGCGGAACAAACCAGACCAGCAAACTTAACTACAAAACTAATGTCCACTCACCATATAGATTATGTCAGCGCTGTAGCTACCAGCCTCTCCAACAAATGAATACTCCACTGTCACTGGAAAAGAAGCACCACATTTGAGCGGCTGATTGAGCTTCACTATAGTCAGTTCACTAAACGATAGCTTGTCAGGAGAAACAGGTAGGAGAAGCTGAACAAACCTTGTATCTGTAGTGAAGTATGGCGATTTATAACCACAAAAAAGCTCTGGATTAGCAGTCACCTGGGGAAGATCAAACTTAATCAGCATCATGCTAGAGAAAGTCTTAATTTTTACAAAATACAAGTCGTACCACCAGATTCAGATCAGCCTTAAGGTTAGCAGTGTTTCAGGGAGAACGCAGCCCATCCATTCTTGTTTGTGGTTAGATTCAACAGCAGTTTGTTGGTGCCAGTTGCTCCCCTCCAAGAGATATACAGCTATGTTTGTAAAGGACACCATTGCAGCTTGACACCATTACATCTTTGAGAGAAAGTCCAAACAAACAGTGAAGAATATCAACTTTGTGGCTTAAAGTGGATGTCTTGTCAGGTCAAATTATGAAGCAGACTGCATGGAAATGGATCACGGCACACTTCCACTAAGGCTTGACCAGGTACAGGTTGGCCATATGCATATCTTGTTATGATGTTTCCCAGATAAAGAACTGACCAACCACAAGACAAGAAAAAAAAGAGCATTACTCACTTGGCACAAGACTCAACTTCCCGTCCCATAACTGCAACGCTGTAGGTCTGCTGTGTGTTTACAGTCACGTCAAACTAAACCAGAAACAAAGCGCTTTAGATTAAGGCCTCAGATCTGTCATTGAACTGCCCTCACACAACAACTTACCGTATTTTTTCACCTCAAAAACTTGGGAGACTAGTGTTGGCACTCTTCACTCCATGGCTACTCCATTCTGCGACGCCGCGGCCTAGTCACGGTCGCCTCAGGTCTTTGTGTCTCACTGCCTCATCGCTTCTCTGGCTACGTGGTGTGCTCCACCTCCATCACCTCCGGTAATCCCCTTGGCAATGTTGGGACTCTAAACTCCATGGCTACTCCATTCTGCGACCGCCACCGTGGGATGCAGTCCTGACTGTGGGCTGGGTCTCTGTCGGCTTTTCCCTGCTCAAGGCCATACCCCCTGGCTGTCACCAACATCTGCACCAACCTTTCCTCCAGCTATGGATGGACGGCCGCTGTGGGATGCGGCTTGGACGGACGAGCGGCTTGGACGGACGGGCGGGCGGCGGCTTGGACGGACGGGCGGCTGGGACGGACGGACGGGCAGGGCGGCTGGACGGACGGGCGGGCGGCTGGACGGACGGGCGGGCGCTGGGCGGACGGGCGGGCGGCTGGACGGACGGGCGGCGGCTGGGCGGACGGGCGGGCGGCTGGAAGGACGGGCGCGGCGGCTTGGGAGGACGGGCGGGGCGCTGGGACGGACGGGCGGGCGCGCTGGACGGACGGACGCGGCTGGACGGACGGACGGGCGGCTGGGCGGACGTGCGGGCGCGCTTGGGCGGACGCGGACGGGCGGCTGGAGCGGACGGGCGGGCGGCTGGGACGGGCGGACGGGCGGCTGGACGGACGGCCGGGTGGCTTGGACGGACGGACGGGCGGCTTGAACATTTTATCCAACGGCTTCCAGTTTCCACGTCCCTTAGACTAGTTAGGGATATTGAAACTGCAAGCCATTTGGATAAAATGTAGTCTTTTGCGTTGTAATGGTCTATACTAGCACCCGCAGGCGTTCGTCTGGAAGGAATGCGGCTTAGCTGGAGGACAATAAAAAGCCGAAGAGAACCATGCAAAAGGTTGGTGCAGATGGTGGTGACAGCCAGGGAGGATGGCCTTGAGCAGGGAAGGGCAGATGGAGACCCAGCCCACAGTCAGGACTGCATCCCACGGCGGTGTCGCAGAATGGAGTAGCCATGGAGTGAAGAGTCCCAACACTACCAAGGGGATTACTGGAGGTGATGGAGGTGGAGCACACCATGTAGCCAGAGAAGCGATGAGGCAGTGAGACACAAAGACCTAGGCGACCGCGACTCAGGCCACAGCGCCGACCCCTTGAAGTGGAAGCAGCGATCCTGAGGTTAGAGGCTGAGCTGCAGCAACCATAGGTGGAGGTGGAACCTGAGGGAGGGCGGAGCTAGTCAAAGGCGAAAGAGGTGGAGAGCCGTAGGGCAGCGAAGGGGCCGCAAGTCCATGGCGAAGAAGATGTTATGTCCAACAGAGGGAGGCCGAATGGCCGATGGTCCACACTGGAGTCAAGGGTGGTAAGAGAGCACAGCTATTCTCACTGGGAAGACCGCTGTAGACCAGAATCTGCACTGCTGGAGCCATATCGACGCTGTCACTTTGTTTGCAATTGGAGTCTTATCAAAACGAGTCATGGATATCTGTTAGGAATGATCAAGGTTAGGAAAGGGAAAAAAACAAAACAAAAACACAGGACCATCATCCATTTGATCACTGGATGGCAATTAAACAAACCAAAAGTAGTAATGGTGTTGAAGGAAAGCTTCAATGGTTCACAAAGCTTATTTTCACCATCTATAAAGTTTAGCAAACAACTCTAACATAAAAACAGAATGCTTCTGTTCACTTCAAAGTCTAATGGTACTTACCTGGTTCTTTAAGTTCATCAACAGCAAAGAGAAAAGGATGAAAAAGAGCTTCTTCCAAACACAAATCTCCCTCACAGCCATGAGGACAGATCACCCAAGACTAACCCTTATCAAGCCACTCTTCAGACTCTAATATATCAGGAACGCATTCATCTCGTTAATTCAATTAATTAACCACCACCTGGCAGTAATTAATGTTATCATTTGATTAGGAGTACCAACTGGCATTGATTTGAAACACGACACATTATGGAGGTTAGCAGACGAATTTTCTAGTTGCCATCAACACTATAGAATTTTACAAATATATAGCCTATATATTGAAGATATTACTGAACATTTATTTAACCATAGCAAAAGTAAGTTTCTTGTGTTAATTTTAAACAAGTCTGATATTATTTTATCTTATATCTGTTAATTAACAGTTGAGATAGTTCTGCAAGCTGTCCCAGTGGCAGGCGGGGCATGTTGTCACACTGCATTGCAATGAGCAAATGATTAGAATTATTGCTTTTCTACTCTATACTTGTATGAACTCTATTGAGAAACCATGAGAAAAGGGTGAATAAATTCTGAGATTCAATGTTCAGAAATTATTAATAGAGGGTGCGCGTGACGTCACCGTTGGCTGGAGTGCCTGCAGTTCCTCAGTGAGTCTCATTCATGAAACGTGAAAGTAAATATACGAGTAAATATGAGAGTGATTTGCGCGTAAAGAGACATCGGATGCGCGTGCACGTTCATTCTCAATTACAACAAATCAAGTCCATCATATCCGACTGACATCTTTATATAGGCATAATAACATGAATGCGAATTTGATTTGATTAACTTCATTGTCTGTTCAGGTGTACTGGACAGAAATTCATCTTTGACACTGGCACAACCACGTTACAAACCACATAAGAAATAAATAATTAATACACACTGTTATGTGGATAGCAGATGAACCCAATTGCAGACAGTGTGCAAACACACAACGTTTGTTGAGAACAGAAAACTGGGAAAACAAAACCCAGGAGGGGGCAAACAACACTGGTAGGGAAAATAAAGACTAACACTAGACTAAAACTTTGACATTAAACTATACAGGAACAATGTAAATCAGGATTTTACAAGATCACAACTTCGTTAAGACAAGGTATAGACATGGCACAGCCCATATGAAAAAAAAACAGCATGGTTCATATACAGCAACCATATATCTTCCTTGCTTAAATTGGCCAGAATTACCTTATGTGTTTCATGTAAGACCAATACATGTCCTATAAAAAAATCAGACCGATTATGGCCCCTTTCATACTAAATAGCACACATACAACTTATAGGAGATTTTTGCATCATATATGAATACTGTAAAAGTCTTATATGAGTTGTACATGACAAAAGTATGCAATTGTGTATAGTATTTGTAGAAAACACACAATATTCATATACAAATCATTTAAAGTTCTTATATTGAATGTTATGAATTTTACATGACAAACATATGCAATGGTATATGGTTTTATTAGAAAATAACTTCAATTCATATACAAATCATTTAAAGTTCTTAATTGAATCATATGCTAGTCAAATTAAAGTCATATAGGATTTATACACATTTGGTGTAATTTTTTTATACTCATTTCATGTTTAGAGGACCAACATCACTTATATGAAGTTTGCAAATTTGGAAATTGTACAGTGCAGAAAAAAAGGCAAAATTCCAACAGTGGTTTTAACAAACTATTTATTTTATTAACAAACAAGCCCCTTTACATCATAGGTTAACCATTAAAATAAACAATGAATGCACAATATAGGCATTTCTGTCAAATGGTCTTTGATCCTTCAAATCCTAAACATGTCAGTGAATGTAAGTCCTGTGTCAGTGAAGTTGATTCAGTACCTTCGACTCTGCAACAGTACAGCAGTGCTCGAGTCAACAACGTTCAGCAGATGAAGAACAGTTCTAGGATACGAGCAGATCAGTCGCTGGAAACGAGTGGATCAGTTGTGTCCAGTTGCTAACAGTAGAGTTTCATAGAGCAGGAATGGCAGTGCAGATCCAACTTCCTCGAAAAATCCTGGAGTGCTGGTTCTCTGGACAACACAACACAAAACCAGATCGAACACAATTAATACAATTTGTGTTTTATAAATACAGTAAGATTATGGTGGAAAAAGACCACTCAATCATCTTAGACTTTGAGTCACACAAGAAACTATTTTGGTTAGATTAAGACTAGAATTTACTGATTATCAAGTAAATTAAAGAATTCATTCATCCAAAAATGTTAATTCTGTCATTATTCACCCACATGTTGTTCCAAACCAGAGTTTTGCTCATCTTCAGAACACTTAAAGGTGTCCTAGAATGTGAAATTGAATTTATGTTGGCATAGTTAAATAACAAGAGTTCAGTACATGGACATGACATACAGTGAGTCTCAAACACCATTGTTTTCTCCTTCTTACTTAAATCTCGTTTTTGAAACACACCCCTGAAAAACAGGCGACTCTCCACAGAATACTGACTGTTACGCATCAGTCGGGATCATTAATGTGTACGACCCCTAACATTTGCATATGCCAGCCCATGTTCAGAGACAGACGAGACGGAGCTGCGCAGCCGAAGCAATAATAAAATAATTTTAAAAACCATTCTAGGGCACCTTTAACGAAGTTACGTTTAATGAAATCTAAGACATTTCTGTCCCTCCATTGACAGCCTATTCAACTACCACTTCCAAAGCCACGGACAGGAAATCCAAAGTCAAAACCACGTCCTTAGTGGTAAACTTGAGGAACGCCCATCAAAGTACAAATGTGGGAAGGCGTCACGACAGTCGTGTCGCAAAAGTGGATCTCTACCATCAAACAATACAAAGACGTGTTACGCGCAAAAAAAATCCCATTGAAAAATTGACCGTCAATTTGTGCAACGCTAAAAAAATTAGCCTGCCTGCAAAGCTCTCAGATTTCATTAGAAATATCTTCATTTGTGTAGTGAAGATGAAAGAAATTCTTACATGTTTGGAACAACATGAGGGTGAGTAATTAATGACAGAATTTCCATTTTAGGTGATCTAACCCTTTAAGAAAAAACATTAGACACTCACCTTAAGAAATCTCCCTAATAGTCATCCGCCGGAAGAATCCGTGTTTCCTTCTCGTGGCGGTGATGTTGGACAGGTGATGGGCAGATATTTCCCAGTCAGTGGAGTCTAAAATTAAACAGCAAGAAAACATCTACCTGTCAAGTCATGAAAACACTTGGTTTTGAAAAATAATTTTAAGTAAAAAATAAAAATTAAATTTGTAAAGTTATTTGACTGGACAAATTCAAAAGGAGTATTATGAAACACACAAAATCTTAGTTATACCAAACAGCAACAATGCTATGATCATTTTTTATGTTTGAGCCCATGATTCTCTCATGTTATCTATTAAATCTTACCATCACCAAGTTCTGATCTGTACAGTCTTTAAACACCAAGCCTGGTATAGCCTTAGCCACTCGGTGCATCATAGAAATGCTCCTAGAAAACACAAATAGCTAAATCAATAACCTAAGGGGCTTTCACACTGGCAGTTTATTTCGGAACGGGGCACGGTTCGCATGAAAAAAATCACTAATGTGAACGCTGTCATGGGACCCGGGTGCGCACTGGGGTACCGAACCCGAGACTGCCTGGAGGAGGTGGTCTGAGTTCGAGTTTCTTCAGAACCGTACCACGGTTCGCGTGTGAATGTGAAAGCAACACGGATTTCGGGCACGCACTTGTTCAGGAAGTAAAGTATCCTGCGCATGCGTTTTAGCTTATTGTGATGTATTGAGTTAAATAAAACACTTGTAAGGGATGATAGTGTTGATTTACCTCGGATACAAGCGAGAGTGAGCCTGCAGTGTATTCGTGCATTGCGCGTGGAATCGAGCAACACATTTGGAAATCCACTGTCTCCTCAAAAGAGTCCGTTTGAAAGCAGCAGAAGTCCATCTTATGAGACACACATACAGTAAACCTGTATTGTTCACTCAACTGCTCATAATAGCAGCAAATTAATAAAAAAAAACAATATTTCCCCACGTTCTGCTTTCTATCATGCGCCGCGTGCACGTTTGCGATGACGTAAGATGCACGCAAGCGCACCGGGGTTCAATAGAATCAAGTTGAGTGTGAAACCAGACCAACGCTGCGGGGCGCCGAGAACAAACGCGCTCGGACCGCAGAAAACGAGTCCAGTGTAAAAGCCCCCTTACATTTAAATATGAAAGCATAACCACCCAACTAGGGCTGCACGATTAATTGCACAATGTTGTTATGCGCATCTAATCAGTAAAGCCGCGGTTCCTTGATTAGCAGTAAATCACCTTCACCTGCTTTCAGATGGTGGACTGCTTTCAGAACACAGTAAAAGATGGTTTGAGGAATACATACTTTAAATAAATCACAAATATTGTCATAAACAATATAAAACAGTCGTATTGTAATGAGTTAAAACACTTACTACTTGTTTTTTAGTTAAAAGCACTGACTTTTTTAGTCAGCACTTCGTCACGAGTAACAGAAGATGCAGGCCTAACTTAGTCTGTGAGAAAGGTTTAAGCGCACACATCACATAAATATTGTTACAAAACAATATAATGCCATGAAATACATTTTGTAGATTAGATTAAAACACTTACTTTCTGTGTTTTTCCTGTTAACGTTACAAGCAAACCTCCCTCGTCGTCAGCTCAGCATTGAGTCAAAGAAGATAGTCGCCTTAGAGAAAATATTCGGCTCGTTTAAACGCACAAAGCATTCAAATATCGCTATAAATCAATATATTATAAAATACACGTTGTAAATGAGATAAAACACTTACTTCACGTTTCCCTGTGAAAAAGCAAACCCATCCTGCTCAGTTCTGCATCGGGCGTCAGACGGAAGTGCCCCCTGAGAGCGGTTAAGCCACGCACAGCACATACACATTCTTATACAACAATAAGACGTTATACAATGCATATATAAATGCGATAAAACACTTAATCCATGCGTTTTCTCTCATCGAATGTCTTGCATCGCGAATCAAAGAAAATGGCGTCTGTGTAAAAGGTAAAAACTCCGCACGTTTCGTCACGCTCAGCAAGTAAAAGTCCCGGATGTAATTCATCACAGTGTTTATTTAAATCAGAGGGTGCAGCAATTTAACATAGTTCAGTCAAATATGTTTCTAGAACAGTGAATAAAATGTTGAAAATTGGCTAGAATATATTTTTATATATGTGACAAACTCTGGTGGTGATATGCATTAGAATAACTAATAAAAGTTTTATGTTTGTACTAAGAATTATTTTATTTTATTTATTTATTTTTTATTGAGAAAACGTTAAAGGAAAATACAGAGAATTGTATCCATGAAACAAAAATAATCACAATTCTGCGATTTATTATCTTATTTCACACCATCTTTCTAATACATTAAGTATCCTTTTCAGATTAAGAATACTAGTAGTTAACTTAGTAGACCTACTGTGAAAAAGTTTAGAAGATTGTCACAAATGAAAACGAAATCTGGTGATACAGAATTTAAAATAAAACTATTGATACATGTAAAATATTCAACTGCATCTTGTAGAATACACTCTACATTTTTTTGTAATTTAAATGTGTGTAGTTTTAAATAATTTTATATTAAGTTTCATCTAATGTTGATTATACGGAATATGAGCATGATTGACTATAGGCATAGGGCTCTATAAAATAAGAGCAAGAGCTTGAGTGAACTGCAGCCTTTTATTAGTTCACTTTCAAAAAAAAAAAAACCACCAATTCTGATAATTTACTCACCCTGATGTCAAAAATATCCATGTCTATCTTTCTTCAGTCAAAAATAAGGTTTTTGAGGAAAACATTCTAGGATTTTCCAACACAGAATGGAATTCAAATTTTCAAAGAAGGTTCAAATGTCCGTCTGAATGTAGCTTCGAAGTGTCGACACGATTCCAGTCAAGAAATAAGGGTCTAATCTAGCAAAACGATCAGTCATATATATATATATATGAAACTTCTTTGACCATTTGAATAGTTGGTTACCATTGAAGTCTATTCTGTGTATAAAAAATGTATGTGATACATGGATATCTTGGATGACATCAGGGTAAGTTTGAAAGTCAACTACTTTAAGATATATGCTGGACATGAATATTAAATTAGCATTATTTTCCTATGTTTTTACATCAAGAAAATATATATGGCTTTTGTGTAGGACATGCAGCATATGACATATATGATTAAAAAATACATTAATATTATGCAATTTATATATGTGGATTTTGCAGCATATATGTCCCTTACAATATTCTGTTGGAACATATAAGAATCACAGGTGTTTTTAGCAAACCTTTTCCATTTGGGAGGACAGCAAACACAAAGGGATCAAATGGAGAGAAACAGACATTGACAGCAGGTGACAGATGAAGCAATGATGACAAAACGAGGGTAACAAGGGGGTGTGTCCAGAGAACGAGACCGCACACACACACACACACACACACACACACACACACACACACACACACACACACACACACACACACACACACACACACACACACACACACAGCTCAAACACAAGGCCATGTGCCTGCACACAAAACAAGGATCTGTCATGATCCTGCCTCAAGATAGGACAAGAGGGCAGAATCATGACACATACATACGTTAAATTAATACAGTATGTGCAAATTCACACACCTCAATTGAGAATTGAGTTTAAAACAGTCACTGCCAATGGAACAAATGATCTCTTATAAATATTCCTCTTGGCGAGCGGATCCGTATCCTGCGCCCCGAAGGAAGGATCTCGAAGCAGGAATGGAGGGGATGAGACTGGTCTGAATATATTAATAATGCCCTTTTCTCAAAAAAAATTGTGAATAGCTCTTGTATGTGCTCTGTTTTTGGCCGATGATCTTATTTGCTTCATTGATTACTCGTGTTCTTCTGTTTCACTGTAATACCATGAAACAATATTATAAGTTAAAACACTTTCAATCATTGATCTATAAACAATGGTTAAGAGGACCTTTCAATGTCAGAATGTCTTAACTTCCTAAGTAGACTCAAACGCTGTCTAGTTTTCTTATATAGCCCATAAAATCCAAAAGGAAAGTTTATCATCAACGATTGTACCATCGATATTTTGCTCTATCTTTACACCTTTTAACATTTTTACAATATATTCCTATTTAACACATATGTCATTTGCTAATTACATAAACTATAAGCTCAATTCATAAGTATAAATATATATTTAGAACATGTATATATTTGTATGGTCCTCGAATGTGTTCACCATTATCAGCCTTTTCACTCCGCCTGTCTGTGTTTGTCTAACATTATTACGCCAGAAGGTGGCGACAAGTGTCTGTCTTTATGAGTGCACAATTGAACTTTAAAGGGCGGGTTGACTGCGATTTCACTTTTTCCATTTTAAATAGTGTGTAATGTTGCTGTTGGTGCATGAACAGTCTCTGCAAAGTTGCAGCGCTGAAAGTTCAGTGTAATTTCTCCAAGTTCGGCCGTTTCTTGTGTTTCTGTGTCCATGATGAGTTTCCTCTAATCTGAGGTGACACGGACATGAATCCAGACTGTGATTTGATTCAGGATTAAGTGAAATGTGCAAATCTGACAAAAGAACGTATTTAATGATCACTATTACACTCACATCCGGAGAACGGCCGGAGGACGGGATCGTTCCCACAGTGACCCAGTTAACCCTTCGTCCTGACGCTGCGCTTGAAGAAGAGGAGCAGAGAAAGCTCAGCATGACTCTGAGAATACTCACTGACCCGCAGATGAATATTAATACACTCACGCAGAGACTTGAAGAAACTGCTGACTCTCAGACGGAAACTCTTGATCTGGAGCGTCAGGAGTGAAGCGCAGGATCGTCATTAAAGGCTTCGGCTTCGTCAGAAACACACTTCACGCTGCTAATGCTGAAATATAATAGCGGCGCATGCTCGTTAAACATGTTTGAAATATTGCTCACACGGACAAATGAAGTGTTTTGCACGTGAAGAAATGTCCGAGTCGACCACATGAAAGAAAACTTCCAGTAATCCTCAGTTTGAATCAGTCGAGCCGGATGATCATGTGACCACATCACACGCCTGGATTCCTGAGGCCAATGAGTGTTTCTAGACGAATGACTGAAGCAGATTACTGCACACAGCTTCTGTCACACACACACACACTACACACACACACAGAGATGTTACAGATCACACACTGGTGTGACGTGGAAACAACAACAATGATCACAAATGATGATCAAACACACTGTTTTGTTTGTTTACTGTTCGACTATCAAGGTCAAGGTCACTTTATTGTCCCGAAGGGCAATTATTTGTACAGCCAGCAGAAAAACACAACACACAACATTACCACAAGGTATAAAACGCACATAGGCCTAGTCACACAAAAACACACAAAATAAATCAATTATTAAAGTACTACTTTTCAAACTATAACTCATAAAACACACTGTTATAAACAGTCAAGTCGAGTCTCCTTCATTTCTACAGTATAGAGTTTCCCAGCAGCTGTACAGTGATTACAGGAGATTACAGGAACAGTGTTTAGGCTTTACAGCAGATCTAGAGTAAAGTTATTGTCCAGATAAAGTTAGTTTTGATTGATTCGCTTCCGTTGTAAAGATTGTTAGTTATTAGCTTAGCGGCCGCTAACACAACACCACTCAGAAACTGTCACGTGTTCCGGCCGTTCATTCACACACAGTGTTTGACGCTCGAGAACACACACTCTGAAACACTGCTAAGCTACGGAGCACGCTATCTGGATATAAAATATACAAGTTTCTTCTATTAAATTCTGCGAAGACTGAGATATTACTAATTGGAGCATAAACGTGTATCTTTTAGAATAGAATGTGTATTTGAAAGGATGAGTACGGTGGCCTCATATTAAACAGCCCAGTCTCTGAACTGTCAGTTTGCAGTTGAACTTTGAACCTCTTGGGGGCACTGCTGTACCGTGAAGCACAGGCTTTCATCGAAGTGAGGCTGAATCAAAGCATTTGCTAACTTTTGTAAAGTTTCTTTATTTAAAAAATGAGCCTTACGTGCCAGAAATGTAATTATTTGGTTCACTTTTATAATAACCCTTTGACCCATACTTTCACCACTCAAAGAACGATCTAAGTCACAGCCTAAATATTTGACACAATTTTTAACTTCAATCTCACAGAAATCTTAAGTTTGGCAGTCCTACTCAACCCTGTTTTTGAACCAGATAGAATAGATTCAGTTGTCCCTAAATGCAAAGACAGTTTATTCTCAATCAGCCATTCGCTTATATTCTTTAACTCATCACTTAAATGGTTCTCTATAACTTTTATGTCCTTATGGGAGAACACCAATGCTGAATCATCCACATAGAGAAAAAGATTACAATTGCAAACAGATTTCATATCATTTATACACAAGAGAAACAGCAACGGACCCAGGACACGGCCCTGTGGCACCCCATCTTTCTCTCGCCTCAGACAGAATACCATTAATATCAACTCTTTGATACCAGTCAAGTATGATCTAATCCATTCACATGCCATACTGGTAAACCCTAGGCTTTGAGTTTAATCAGCAGAATCTGATGGTCAATGGTGTCAAATGCTTTCTAGAGGTCAAACAATACCATGCCACAGTTTACCCAAGTCGATCTCTCTTCTTAAATAGTCTGTCAAATATAATAAACACGTATCCGTAGAATAAGATTTTCTGAAACCAGATTGCAATTCATAAAGCAAATCATACTTAATAATGTCATTATTTATTTGCTCTTGTATTATTCTCTCCACTCCCTTTTTTATTGCTGAACAACTCTAGCAAACATCAGATCATTTGGAACTCTAGCTGACATAATTAAAAGATTTAAAATATGAGTGAGATATGGAGAAATATATTTGGCAGCATCTTTTAAAAATCTGGCAGGTATTTCATCTAGACCAATTGCCTTCGAACACTTAAGTTCATTGAATAACTTTAATACCTTATCCTGTGAGACTAGAAGGGACAAAAGGGTCCAAGCGTAAACTTACACATGACCTTACCATCATATAACCTGGGTTTTCTAGGTAGATTTCAACTGAATGCCCAGCAATGGAAGTAAAAAAATCATAAGGATCATGATGAGCATGATGATATTATCTTGGATGTCTCATTTGATCTCGGATGTTTTAAGCAACGTACGAAGAATGGGCCCCAGGTCATAACCCATAGAGGACAACAACACTCCTACTATCACCATCCAGAGACAGCCCAGCAGATGAAGACATGAAGCCCCAGCTCACCGCTCTCTTCTTCTGTCCTCCACGAAGCCCTGGACACCGCAGGCTGTCGGCCGATGTCCTCTGATGACGTTTGCTTTCTATAAGCCACACTGACCTGGAGCCATTAGACGACAGAAGATCTCACAGCATCTCTAGCAAAACAACAAACTGAAGCAGTTCATCATGCAGTTGGTCCTGCAGACGCTTCAGTGTTACTGAGTTCTGCACATGAGAAACACCTTCCATGATGATCTAGAACATGTGATCGGGAGTGCTGGGTTCCTCTGCTCTGCTTTCTGTTTTTATTTGGAGATCAATCATCCTCAACCAGACCAGAGTCCGGACAGCACCGGTTTACTCTCGGCTCTGCGGGATCTGGCTCAGGATGCCAAACTCACTCTTAAATTACTTTCAAATCAGTAACACAATCGACAATAACTTTTCCATGTTTCTAATCCCATCTGATCAGATCCCTGCAACTGTTCACACCAGATGCCACATAATCAATTACAGCCAATCAGAAGAGTGTTTATAGCATTTATAGATTTTTAATAGATTAAAGTCACATGTTAAAGTGTCAAAAAACAATAAAAATTATTTCAAAGGTGCATATTTGTACTACCAGTGTAATCAATATTAGGGATTGACTGTTTGCACTTCTGAATTAGTCCCCTTGTAGCCCATTTTCAACCCATCTACTCAATTTCCCATTAGTGAACCAACTAGGTCCCATATGGGGAGCCCACCTGGGTTTGCCCATGTTGGACCCACTTGGTTGACTCAAGTGGGCCCCAGATAAGATGCCCATTTTGAGCCCATGCCCACTCTGTACCCATGTAACCCATGTGGGCCCCACATACACGTGTTTGCTGGGAATATATATATATATATATAAAATACACGTTCATCCCAAAGCATTTACAAAGAAAACGTTCCAAATACCCAGAACATTTTGCTTTAAATGCAATAAAAATAAGGACAATTTTTTTTCTCAGTCCCACAGAAATCACATTATTCATCTATACCAGCACGAGAGTTCATTAGCTCATGACATCACTTCCTCCAGAAGAGCTGCAGTGCTTTAGGTGTGTGTGAGCATCAGACTACATTAATGCTCAAATCAACGAGTCCCACAGAACACAGAGACGGTGTGTGTGATGAAGCATCTCTCACCTGTGTTTCTGATTAAAGTGTAAGCGTGACGAACGCCTGAGATCACCAGTGTGTGTGTGTGTGTGTGTGAGTGTGTGTGTGTGTCGTCGGCTGCAGGCCGTCTGAAATTAAAACAAGCGTTTCATAAATGCACACATTGTGAGGCCAGTTTTCCCGAGGCTCGCCTGATCAGAATAATTACTCGGCCACGCTGTGAAGGACAGCACTAATTTGTTTGGAGTGTGTGTGAGCTGACATCAGCGGAGTGTGTGTGGGGCTAGAGCAAACACACGTGTGTGTGACGAGCCTGGGAAACGAGCTCTGATATTCATGTTCTGCTGGACGTCGGAGAGGGATGTTTAATCAGTAATGAAGCCGTGACGACTCAGGGAGAGAATTTAGGTTTAATGAACAGAGAAAACAAACTTCGGGAGACATTATGAGCGCCCCGCCAGCAGATCCAGGAATATACACGATTTTTTCTCTTTTCACCTTTAATTGTATTGATGTTGGCAGGATCACATGCTGGATGTCTGATTTCTATGGAAGCTTGTTTTCACCACAGAATAAAAAACTGCAACTTATCTCACTATTATGGGTTTACATTACGCAATTCTGAATTTATTTCTCAGAATGCTTCCATGCTTTTATCTCGAACGATATAAAGTAGCAATTGTAAGATATAAAGTCAGAATTGCGAGATATAGTCAGAATTGTGAAATATAAAGCCGCAAATGTATTATAGTCAGAATTGCAAGATATAGTCAGAATTGTGAAATATAAAGCCGCAAATGTATTATAGTCAGAATTGCAAGATATAGTCAGAATTGTGAGATATAAACTCGCAAATGTATAATAAAGTCAGAATTGCAAGATATAGTCAGAATTGTGAGATATAAACTCGCAAATGTATAATAAAGTCAGAATTGCAAGATATAGTCAGAATTGTGAGATATAAACTCGCAAATGTATAATAAAGTCAGAATTGCAAGATATAGGGGGCTTTCACACTGGCAGTTTAGTTCAGAAACGGGCACGGTTTACATGAAAAATCGCTAATGTGAATGCTGTAAACGCACAGTAAACCTGTATTGTTCACTCAACTGCTCATAATAGCAGCAAATTAATTAAAAAAAAAACCCTCAATATTTCCCCACGTTCTGCTTTCTATCATGCGCCGTCCACGTTTGCTATGACGTCAGATGCACGCAAACGCACCAGGCTTCGAGAGAAACAAAGTTGAGTGTGAAACCAGACCAACACTGCGGGGCGCCAGAAACAAACACGCTCGGGCTCGGACCGCAACAAACGAGCCCAGTGTAAAAGCCCTCAAAGTCTGAATTGTGAGATTTAAAGTCAGCAATTGCAAGATATAAAGTCGTAATTGCGAGATATACTCCGAATTGTGAGATATAAAGTCAGAATTGTGAGATATGAAATCAGCAATTGCAAGATATAAAGTCGTAATTGCGAGTATAGTCAAAATTGTGTGAAATAAAGTCGCAATTGTGTGATATATAGTCAAGAATTGTGAGATAAAGTCAGATTTGTGAGATATAAAGTCAGAATTGTGAGATATAAAGTCGCAATTGCCAGATATAGTCGTAATTGCGAGATAGTCAGAATTGCGTGAAATAAAGATGCAGTTGCATGATGTATAGTCAGAATTGCGTGATATAAAGTCATAATTGTGAAATAAAGTCGCAATTGTGTGATAGTCACAAATGCGGATAAAGTCAGAATTGCAAGATATAGTCAGAATTGCGTGATATAGTCAGAATTGCGAGATATAAAGTCAGAATTGCAAGATATAGTCAGAATTGCTGATATAGTCAGAATTACCTGACAAAGTCAGAATTGCGAGATATAGTAAAAATTGCGAGATAGTGAGAATTGCCTGATGCAGTCAGAATTGCAAGATATTGTCAGAATTGCGATACAAAGTCGCAAATGTGTGATAAAGTTGCAATTGCGTGATAGTCAGAATTGCGAGATTTAAAGTCAGAATTGCAAAAAATAGTCAGAATTGCGAGATAAAATTACAATTGCGAGATATAAAGTTAGAATTCCGAGATATAAAGTCAAAATTGCGAGATATAGTCAGAATTGCTAGATATAAAGTCACAATTGTGGGGTAAAAAGTCGCTATTACCTGTATTATTTCTTATTCTGTGTATAAATAAGCTTCCCTTGACTTCGGAGCTTCCTTTGATAAACACAAACCTTAGCTTTCAAGTTTCCAAGTAATTCGATGTTCAACAGCACAAGCAAATACGAGGAAGAAGGATGATATAAAGTCTGGAGCCTGAGCGAGAGCAGGAGGTCGTGTTTTACATGTTTGATCCTCGTCTGATGTAGGAACGCTGGTGTACCGCACGGGCAAACGCAATCAAATGAGTTTCTGGACATTTCCAGGTTAAAAGTCTGAGCTCAAGTTCTCTGATTCTGACTTTCTTCATTGTAACAAATGTTCGGCCAACACTTATGCCCTATAAGTCAAAGGTCAATTGAGCTTTTTTCATGATTCATTTGAGCTTTACATGTTTCAGTCAAGACATGAAGAACATGAGGAGCAGTGAAGCTGCAGAAACATGATCAGAAGTGATATAGCTTTAGTTGACACGCCGATCTGACGTACACATTTAAACTCAAACAGAAATGAAAGTGATGAGCATCCCTGCGTCAGGAGAACAAAAGTGGATCCACAAAGCCAAATAAAACAAAGAACAGCCGTGAGTTTGAAACATGAATGTTTTATACAAGCTTTATTTACAACTTGAATATCAACTGTACAGTTTTGCAGCGTTGGAAGCACAGGTTCATCAGCGGAGACGTGCATGACACGCATTCGGCCCGCTGAACGCTCCAGCGGCGCACGCATACAGACATTGTATACAAGCAATATAAAACTTGGCAAATGTAACAAATGTTTGCTACTTCAGAACACACACTCGCACCGCAGTCACACACTCACGACTGCAGTGCATCACGTGTCCCGCGTTTGAGGCGGTCCTCTGCTCATGGACGGCTGTGAGAGACGCTTGACCTCTGAACTCAGTCCACAGTGATCAGGAAGCCTCAAATATTCAATCATCCATCGCCGGTTACAGCGAAACTAAAGCAGACGTTCGACCGCAGACACGATCGTGTAGCGTGATTATGAAGCAACAGCTGATGAAGGAAGCAGTGCAAGAGTCACTGCCGTGTCAGAATCATCAAAAGCACTTACTGATTCAGCATCAAATAAATAGAAGAGAAGCGAGAGCAACACTATCAGTAACAGACACACTCACCTCCGTCACACACACACACACACACACCAATCTTGATCAGTCACAGATGCGCTCATCTCCGTCACACACACACACACAAACACCGATCCTGATCAGTCACAGATGCGCTCATCTCCGTCACACACACACCGATCCTGATGGCAGTCACAGATGGCAGCTCATCTCCGTCACACACACACCGATCCTGATCAGTCACAGATATGCTCATCTCCGTCACACACACATACAAACATTGATCCTGATCAGTCACAGATACGCTCATCTTCATCACACACACACCGATCCAAATCAGTAACAGACACGCTCATCTCCGTCACACACACACACACCGATCCTGATCAGTCACAGATACGCTCATCTCTGTCACACACACACACACACACACACACAAACACCGATCCTGATCAGTCACAGATGCGTTCATCTCCATCACACACACACCGATCCAAATCAGTAACAGACATGCTCATCTCCGTCACACACACACCGATCCTGATCAGTCACAGATATGCTCATCTCCGTCACACACAAACCGATCCAAATCAGTAACAGACATGCTCATCTCCGTCACACACACACACCGATCCTGATCAGTCACAGATACGCTCATCTCCGTCACACACACACACCGATCCTGATCAGTCACAGATACGCTCATCTCTGTCACACACAAACCGATCCAAATCAGTAACAGACACGCTCATCTCCGTCACACACACACACACACCGATCCTGATCAGTCACAGATACGCTCATCTCCGTCCCACCGATCCTGCTGGAAACACCAGCTCGCTCGCTCATGCGGATCATACACTACAGGAGACACTGGAAGAATGATCGATGCATCTAAACATGAGTGAGGAACTTCAGGGCTTGATGATGGAGTTCATCCGTCTTTACCAGTACACGCCGGCCCCGCCCACTTCTGACCAGAGCATTCTGGGATAGCACACAGGCGCTGATGGGTTAGTTAGTGCAGCGATGGGTTAAACTGTCAATCATGCAAGCCCCGCCCCCTGATGTCATGCAGACCCGCCCCCTGCCGCTCATGCTTTAACATCACTGTGAAAGAGAGAGATTGACAGGTGTCAGTCACAGATTCAGTCTGGCGTCACAAGAGTCGCGGTTCATGATCGTGAAGAAAACATCATGCTGTTCCTCAGCGTCTCGTTATCTAAATATCTAAACATTCTTACATCAAGATACATTTACTGGAGAAGCAGTGAAACGACTGAAGATTTAAAAACTTTTTTGATGGAAAATGTATCGGTAATTGAGTAAGTTTATGATTAAAACAAGAAGAAATATCTATACAAGCTTGTTTCTGCCACAGAATAAAACTTTATAAAAGATAATTGCAACTTTTTTTTATCTAAACATTCCATTCTTACATCAAGACATGTTTACTGGAGATGTTAACGACTGGAGATGTTAACGACTGGAGAAATTAACGACTGGAGAAATTAACGACTGGAGAAATTAACGACTGGAGATATTAACGACTGGAGATATTAACGACTGGAGAAATTAAACGACTGGAGAAATTAACGACTGGAGATGTTAACGACTGGACATGACGACTGGAGATATTAACGACTGGAGATATTAACGACTGGAGAAATTAACGACTGGAGAAATTAACGACTGGCGATGTTAACGAATGGAGATGTTAACGAGTGTTCTGAGGAAGATCATCATGTTTATCGTGAGTGAAGGACGCGCACTCGTGTGACAGTGATTGACAGCAGCTTGAGTGTTTTAAGGCATCAGGAATAATCAACTACACAAAAAACAGGAAGAACAAAGTCATGAAGCGCCTTTAAACGACCGTCACGGCGACCGACACACGATACACACATTTAGCTCTTTCAATGCATAGATATCAACAGAAGATAAAGATTACAGGATATAAAGACTAATACACACTCTAACGTTTCTGTGCGTCAGGAACAAACACCCTTAAAATACTGCAAAGCCTCCATTAAACAGAGGAGTCTGACAGGAAATGACACGCTCGTTCAGGAGTGTGTAGGTTAATTAATGCTGATGTAATTAAGGAACGTCCAGAGACCCGGGTTCATCAGAGGGCATTATGGGATGGAAGCGGGTCCTAATTGGCTGAGCTGGGGTTGCCGTGGCGATGCTCTACCTGGCTGCCGTGGGCTGGACGTGACCCGGATAGGCTCGTCTGGTGCTGGTGGCCTGTCTCTGCCGGGCCAGGAACGACTGACCCGATCCGGTGCCGGCCAACCGGTCCCTCAGCCGCCTTCTTCTGCAGAGCCATTCCCTGAAACACACACACACATTACTCTAACAATCTGAAACACACACACATTACATTAGGTGTTCTGGTGAGAGAGTGTGTGTTCCAGAGAGTGTGTTCTGGTGAGAGAGTGTGTGTTCCAGAGAGTGTGTTCTGGTGAGAGAGTGTGTTCTGGTGAGAGAGTGTGTGTTCCAGAGGGTGTGTTCTGGTGAGAGAGTGTGTTCTAGTGAGAGAGTGTGTGTTCCAGAGTGTGTTCTGGTGAGAGAGTGTGTTCTGGTGAGAGAGTGTGTGTTCCAGAGAGTGTGTTCTGGTGAGAGAGTGTGTGTTCCAGAGAGTGTGTTCTGGTGAGAGAGTGTGTGTTCCAGAGAGTGTGTTCTGAGTGAGAGAGAGTGTGTGTTCCAGAGAGTGTGTTCTGGTGAGAGAGTGTGTGTTCCAGAGAGTGTGTTCTGGTGAGAGAGTGTGTGTTCCAGAGAGTGTGTTCTGGTGAGAGAGTGTGTGTTCCAGAGAGTGTGTTCTGTGAGAGTGTGTTCTGGTGAGAGAGTGTGTGTTCCAGAGAGTGTGTTCTAGTGAGAGAGTGTGTGTTCCAGAGAGTGTGTTCTGGTGAGAGAGTGTGTGTTCCAGAGATGTGTTCTAGTAGAGAGTGTGTGTTCCAGAGAGTGTGTTCTGGTGAGAGAGTGTGTGTTCCAGAGAGTGTGTTCTAGTGAGAGAGTGTGTGTTCCAGAGAGTGTGTTCTGGTGAGAGAGTGTGTGTTCCAGAGAGTGTGTTCTGGTGAGAGAGTGTGTGTTCCAGAGTGTGTTCTGGTGAGAGAGTGTGTGTTCCAGAGAGTGTTCTAGTGAGAGAGTGTGTGTTCCAGAGAGTGTGTTCTGGTGAGAGAGTGTGTGTTCCAGAGAGTGTGTTCTGGTGAGGAGTGTGTGTTCCAGAGAGTGTTCTGTAGAGAGTGTGTGTTCCAGAGAGTGTGTTCTGGTGAGAGAGTGTGTGTTCCAGAGGGTGTGTTCTGGTGAGAGAGTGTGTTCTAGCTGAGAGAGTGTGTGTTCCAGAGAGTGTGTTCTAGTGAGAGAGTGTGTGTTCCAGAGAGTGTGTTCTGAGTGAGAGAGTGTGTGTTCCAGAGGGTGTGTTCTGAGTGAGAGAGTGTGTTCTAGTAGGAGTGTGTGTTCCAGAAAATGTTCTAGTGAGAGAGTGTGTGTTCCAGAGAGTGTGTTCTGAGTGAGAGAGTGTGTGTTCCAGAGAGTGTGTTCTGGTGAGAGAGTGTGTGTTCCAGAGATGTGTTCTAGTGAGAGGTGTGTGTTCCAGAGAGTGTTCTGGTGAGAGAGTGTGTGTTCCAGAGAGAGTGTGTTCTGGTGAGAGAGTGTGTGTTCCAGAGGGTGTGTTCTGGTGAGAGAGTGTGTGTTCCGTGAGAGAGCGTGCGTTCGAAATAGAGCGTCTCAGTGAGAGAGTGTGTGTTCCAGAGAGTGCGTTCTGTGTGAGAGTGTGTGTTCCAGAGAGTGTTTCTGTGAGAGAGTGTGTTCTGGTGGAGAGAGTGTGTGTTCCAGAGAGTGTGTTCTAGCTGAGTAGAGTGTGTGTTCCCAGAGAGTGTGTTCTGGTGAGAGAGTGTGTGTGTTCCAGAGAGTGTGTTCTGGTGAGAGAGTGTGTGTGTTCCAGAAGAGTGTGTTCTGGTGAGAGAGTGTGTTCTGGTGAGAGAGTGTGTGTTCCAGAGAGTGTGTTCTAGTGAGAGAGTGTGTGTTCCAGAGAGTGTGTTCTGGTGAGAGAGTGTGTGTTCCAGAGAGTGTGTTCTGGTGAGAGAGTGTGTGTTCCAGAGAGTGTGTTCTGGTGAGAGAGTGTGTGTTCCAGAGAGTGTGTTCTGGTGAGAGAGTGTGTGTTCCAGAGAGTGTGTTCGTGAGAGTGTGTTCCAGAGAGTGTGTTCTGGTGGAGAGTGTGTGTTCAGAGAGTGTGTTCTAGTGAGAGAGTGTGTGTTCCAGAGAGTGTGTTCTGGTGAGAGAGTGTGTGTTCCAGAGAGTGTGTTCTGGTGAGAGAGTGTGTGTCTCGCGAGAGGGTGTGTTCGTGATCGAGAGAGTGTGTTCTGGTGAGAGAGTGTGTGTTCCAGAGAGTGTGTTCTGGTGAGAGAGTGTGTGTTCCAGAGAGTGTGTTCTGGTGAGAGAGTGTGTGTTCCAGAGAGTGTGTTCTAGTGAGAGTGTGTGTTCCAGAGAGTGTGTTCTGGTGAGAGAGTGTGTTCCAGAGAGTGTGTTCTGGTGAGAGAGTGTGTGTTCCAGAGAGTGTGTTCTGGTGAGAGAGTGTGTGTTCCAGAGAGTGTGTCTGGTAGAGAGTGTGTGTTCCAGAGAGTGTGTTCTGGTGAGAGAGTGTGTGTTCCAGAGAGTGTGTTCTGGTGGAGAGTGTGTGTTCCAGAGAGTGTGTTCTAGTGAGAAGAGTGTGTGTTCCAGAGAGTGTGTTCTGGTGAGAGAGTGTGTGTTCCAGAGAGTGTGTTCTAGTGAGAGAGTGTGTGTTCCAGAGAGTGTGTTCTGGTGAGAGAGTGTGTTCTAGAGAGTGTGTTCCAGAGAGTGTGTTCTAGTGAGATGTGTTCTGGTGAGAGATGTGTGTTCCAGAGAGTGTGTTCTGGTGAGAGAGTGTGTGTTCCAGAGAGTGTGTTCTGGTGAGAGAGTGTGTGTTCCAGAGAGTGTGTTCTAGTGAGAGAGTGTGTGTTCCAGAGAGTGTGTTCTGGTGAGAGAGTGTGTTCCAGAGAGTGTTCTGGTGAGAGAGTGTGTGTTCCAGAGAGTGTGTTCTAGTGAGAGAGTGTGTGTTCCAGAGAGTGTGTTCTGGTGAGAGAGTGTGTGTTCCAGAGAGTGTGTCTGGTGAGAGAGTGTGTGTTCCAGAGAGTGTGTTCGTAGAGAGTGTGTGTTCCAGAGAGTGTGTTCTGGTGAGAGAGTGTGTGTCCGAGAGTGTGTTCTAGTGAGAGAGTGTGTGTTCCAGAGAGTGTGTTCTGGTGAGAGAGTGTGTGTTCCAGAGAGTGTGTTCTGGTGAGAGAGTGTGTGTTCCAGAGAGTGTGTTCTGGTGAGAGAGTGTGTGTTCCAGAGAGTGTGTTCTGGTGAGAGAGTGTGTGTTCCAGAGAGTGTGTTCTGGTGAGAGAGTGTGTGTTCCAGAGAGTGTGTTCTGGTGAGAGAGTGTGTGTTCCAGAGAGTGTGTTCTGGTGAGAGAGTGTGTGTTCCAGAGAGTGTGTTCTGGTGAGAGAGTGTGTGTTCCAGAGATGTGTTCTAGTGAGAGAGTGTGTGTTCCAGAGAGTGTGTTCTGGTGAGAGAGTGTGTTCTAGTGAGAGAGTGTGTGTTCCAGAGAGTGTGTTCTGGTGAGAGAGTGTGTGTTCCAGAGAGTGTGTTCTAGTGAGAGAGTGTGTGTTCCAGAGAGTGTGTTCTGGTGAGAGAGTGTGTGTTCCAGAGAGTGTGTTCTGGTGAGAGAGTGTGTGTTCCAGAGAGTGTGTTCTGGTGAGAGAGTGTGTGTTCCAGAGAGTGTGTTCTGGTGAGAGAGTGTGTGTTCCAGAGAGTGTGTTCTGGTGAGAGAGTGTGTGTTCCAGAGAGTGTGTTCTGGTGAGAGAGTGTGTGTTCCAGAGAGTGTGTTCTGAGTGAGAGAGTGTGTGTTCCAGAGAGTGTGTTCTGGTGAGAGAGTGTGTGTTCCAGAGAGTGTGTTCTGGTGAGAGAGTGTGTGTTCCAGAGAGTGTGTTCTGGTGAGAGAGTGTGTGTTCCGAGAGAAAGTGTCGACACACACCAGTGTTGTACCAGGCAGACACGATGAGTTTCTCCTCCTGGTCTCTCTGAGACTTTGTCTTGTCATACTCCTTCTGCAAACACACACACACAGTACAGTCACTGACAGCATGTGTGTGTGAGACAAGTGTGTGTGTGTGTGTGTGAGTGTGAGGGGGAGAGTGCTGATAGAGTGTGTGTGTGACCTCGAGTGAGTGCAGCATCCTCTCGCGCTCCTGCAACTGGTTCTTCAGGGCTTGAACTTCAGGAGCAGAACCTTGATTCTGTTTGGGGTCCAGCGTACGGATTGACCTGCACACACACACACACACACAACATTAGCATCACACTCACTCTCAAATGCACACACACACACTCACACACACACACTCACACACACGTACACTCTTGGCCTTCTCCAGGTATTTCTCTGGATCTCTCCTCCATCTGCTTCATATCTTCATCTTTCTTCTTCAGCGCGTCCTCCAGATCCTCAATCCTCTGAGCTGAAACCAGCAGACACACACACACACACTCGTTACACCATCTGCAGTACACACACACACACACACACTTCGTTACACCATCTGCAGTACACCCACACACACACACACACGTGCTGAAACCAGCAACACACACACTCGTTACACTACCTGCAGTACACACACACACACACACACACACTTGTTACACTATCTGCAGTACACACACACACACACACACACTTGTTACACTATCTTCAGTACACACACACACACTTGTTACACTATCTGCAGTACACACACACACACACACACACACACTTGTTACACTATCTGCAGTACACACACACACACACACTTGCACACACACACACTGCACACACACACACACACACACACACACACACACACACACTTGTTACACTATCTGCAGTACACACACACGTGCTGAAACCAGCAACACACACACACGTTACATCATCTCACCGCTGGAACTGTGTTTGTTCTCCAGCTCTTCGATCTCGGAGCTCTTCTTCTGCAGCTCATTAGTGGCGTCCCGGAGTTTCTCCCTAAACAAGAACACACACATTCTCAGTCACATGATGAACTGGCCGTGAGGAACATGAGCAACATCAGCTGATACTCACAGGTGCTCCCGACACTTCCTCTTCATCAAGACCGTCTGAAACAGAAGATGTGCAACTCATGATGTACAGCTCATGTGAAACCGCAGCGCCCCTGCTGGACACACACACACTGCAGGCTCACTGCGGATGTGTGTTAGAGAGCTGTGGTCCAGCAGAGGGCGCTGACATGTGCAACCACCACCCCCACACACACACACACACACACACACACACACACACACACACACTGTAGATCAGCGGTCAGCAAGTGCTTTTGCCATAATTACAGAAATGAATTGAGTAGAATTTTGGGTGAACTGTCCCTTTAAGGCTAGCCAGACGCGCGCGCGCTAGCACTGCATGTACAGCAAAACAACGATCATCAGAGAAACCCCTTCAAGACCAGAGCAGAACCAACATTCAGCAGGGAGCGCTCCGGGCGAGCGGCCCATCATGCTCGAGCCCGCGGTCTGATGATGCGGCGCCCGTCGGTGCGTGACACAGGTGTCTGAGATGTGCATGCGATCCAGTGGGACACACAACAATCAAGCTGCACAATGGCTGGAGTGTACTGACAGCAGACGGAAGAGAGAGGACAGCAGAGCCGAGTCAACACACGCCTGTCTACACACACACACACACACACACACACACACACACACGACGATCAAATGAAAGCGGAGACAGAGAGAGAGGACAGCAGAGCCGAAAGTCAACACACGCCTGTCTCACACACACCACACACACACACACGACGATCAAATGAAGCAGACGGAGAGAGAGAGAGGACAGCAAGCCGGTCAACACACGCTGTCTCACACACACACACACACACGACAGCAAAATGAACGGAGGAGAGAGGGAAGAGAGAGCCGAGTCAACACACGCCTGTCTCACACACACACACACACACACACACACACACACACACACACACACACACACACGACGATCGAATGAAGCGGACGGAGAGAGAGAGGCACAGCAGAGCCGAGTAACACACGCCTGTCTCACACACACACACACACACACACACACACACACACACACACACACACACACACACACACACAACGACTCAAATGAAGCAGAGCGGAGAGAGGACAGCAGAGCCGAGTCAACACACGCCTGTCTCTCACACACACACACACACACACACACACACACACACACACACACACACACACACACACACACACACACACACGACCACCAGAATGAAGCAGACGGAGAGAGAGAGGCAGCAGAGCCGAGTCGACACACGCCTGTCTCACACGCACACACACACACACACACACACACACATACACACGCACCTGTTGTCAGAATGTGAAGCATGATCGGAGAGGACAGCAAGTGGCCGAGCCACACACTGCCGTGCTCTCCACACACACACACACACACACACACACACACACACACACACACACACACACACACACACACACACACACACCGACTAGATGGCAGAATGAATTAGCAGCAATAGAGAGGACAGCAGAGCCAGAGTAGACACTCGCTTCATCGCACACGCACACACACACACACACACACACACACACACACACACACACACACGACGATCAGAATGAAGCAGACGGAGAGAGAGGACAGCAGAGCCGAGTCAACACACGCCTGTCTCACACACACACACACACACACACACACACACACAGATGACGATCAAATGATGCAGACGGAGAGAGAGAGGACAGCAGAGCCGGTCAACACACGCCTGTCACACACACACACACACACACACACACACACACACACACACAGATGACGATCAAATGAAGCAGACGGCCAGACTAAAGTAACAGACACACACGTGTGCTTCTGATGATGATGATGATGATGATGACAGAAGGCATCACTCAGCAGGACGACCAATGGCAGGCGTGGATCATGCTACATCGTAAGTGACATCACAGTGAGAGAGAGATGTTAGTACACACACACACAGCAGGTGTTAGTGCGACACACACTTGATGGAGCCGCTACAGAGGTCAGTGTGTATCAGGTTATCTGTGACAGGAACTGTAACCGTTAAAAACATGTTTGTTCATGAAAGAAACCTGGAGGAAAATAATTAAAACTGAAATGAGTTTAAGAAGAAGAAGAAGAAGAAGTGTTGGAGAGGGTTAGCAGGATCATTCGAGTCTCGTCGGCACTGAACTGTGTCTAGTGTGTGTGAAACATGAGCTTGTGTGTGTGTGAACGATGGAGCTTGTGTATCGGCCGCACCACAGCCAATCACATCCACAGCAGGAGTGATGATGATGATGTCATGAAGCGTGTGACTCACATCATCAGCTTTGAGAGTCCGTGTTCCTGAAGAGATTTCTGCAGCTCCTCCACCTGAGACTGACCCGCCAGCAGCCTCTGATTGACCAGCCTGACACACACACACACACACACACTTCAGTTCAGGACATCTGTTCAGTTCATTCACTTACAGCTGTAACACTGTATGTGTGTGTGTGTGTGTGTGTGTCTGAGTGAGTAGTGTTTGTGTGTGTTTTTTCAGATTAGAGCTGGATGATAGTTGAGAGCTGAATGAACACTCAGCAGTTATGATGTCATATATAGTCTCAGAGATGCACACACATGTATGGCCAAAAGAGAGCGAGAGGGAATCGAAGCCCTCGCCCGCAGGAAATATCCAGAAACTTACATCGCCACAACCCCCACCATCCCCCCGCCCACCCCTGGCACATAATAATACAAATGGTTTTTATATATAGATATATATTTTTATAAAAATAATGAGTCAAAAATATTTATTACTTGACATTTACATTAATGCACATTAGCTTATCTTTTATTTTTAAAAGTAAAATTGGGTCTGATTTTCCCGTGGCGTTGTCGTTGTCTAATCCTCCACACACTGTCTCTGCCACAGTGATAAAGAAGTGTTCGTAGCTAAAGGATATTCACTGCTGAAGGACGCGTGTCGTAGCTCTGCTCTGCTACAAGAGTTATTCACAGAGAAGAGGAAACACCGCTAGTGTTTGGGCACACCTCATCCTTCATGTTTACTGACGCTGTCAGTGGCGGCTGGTCGTCACATGAAATGCGGTGCGCTCACGGCAATCTGACAAGTTCTACAGCTCACCTACAGTTCACCTACAGTCCACCTACATTTGAAATAGCAAACTTGAGAGCGCAAAAGACACAATCCATGAACCCTACGGTGTTTATTTAATCCCGAAACTTGCGCACAGGATTACGAGGGCAAAAAACAGTATACACACTCGATGCCATCCTCGCGCGGGCGCGTATCTGCACAGAGAGCATGAGCTTCCTCCAATCAGGACACGAGCTAGTGGAAGAAACACTAGCGGTTCACGCTCGTACGCATACGCTGTTTTGACCCGCAGAGTTCTGATTTGTTTATTTCCTAATGACTTGTTTGGTGGAGGCAATCCAGAATTACTGTTGGTGAAATTATAATCAGCATTCATTTTAAAGGGTACCTATTATAGAGTTTTGAAAATTGCCCTTTCATGTAGTGTGTAACATAGATCTAAGTGAACGAAAACATCCTGCAAAGTTTTAAAAATGAAAGTTCACCGTATACAAAGTTATTGTCTCTCAAAAGTAAGAGTCGGCTCTGAGTCTCTGATATGAATAATAACGAACGATGCTTTTCCTTTGTCTAGTTGACGTCAACTTGACAAGTTATTTGAATAAGAAACGCCCACTTATTGCGGCTCTGAGATGCCAGGGAAAACCGGAAAACAATCATGTCG
>JAQIUQ010001541.1:0-27500 GCA_030378365.1 Hybognathus amarus
AACGGGCGGCTTGGACTAGTAAGGGACATTGAAACTGCAAGCCATTGGATAAAATGTAGTCTTTTGTGTTGTAATGGTCTGTACTAACACCCGCAGGCATTCGTCTGGAAGGAATGCGGCTTAAGCTGGAGGACAATAAAAAGCCGAAGAGAACCATGCAAAAGGTTGGTGCAGATGGTGGTGACAGCCAGGGGGGTGGCCTTGAGCAGGGAAGGGCAGACAGAGACCCAGCCCACAGTCAGGACTGCATCCCACAGCGGTGTCGCAGAATGGAGTAGCCATGGAGTGAAGAGTCCCAACACTACCAAGGGGATTACCGGAGGTGATGGAGGTGGAGCACACCACGTAGCCAGAGAAGCAATGAGGCAGTGAGACACAAAGACCTAGGCGACCACGACTAGGCCACAGCGCCGACCCCTTGAAGCGGAAGCAGCGATCCGGAGGTTAGAGGCTGAGCTGCAGCAACCATAGATGGAGGTGGAACCTGAGGGAGGGCGGAGCTAGTCTGGAACTGCTGGAGCCATATCGACGCTGTTACTTTGTTTGCAATTGGAGTCTTATCAAAACGACTCATGGATATCTGTTAGGAATGATCAAGGTTAGGAAAGGAAAAAAAAAACACAAAAAAAAACAAAGGACCATCATCCATTTGATCACTGGATGGCAAACAAACCAAGAGTAGTAATGGTGTTGAAGGAAAGCTTCAATGGCTCACAAAGCTTATTTTCACCATCTATAAAGTTTAGTAAACAACTCTAACATAAAAACAGAATGCGTCTGTTCACTTCAAAGTCTAATGGTACTTACCTGGTTCTTTAAGTTCATCAACAGCAAAGAGAAAAAGGATGAAAATGAGCTTCTTCCAAACACAAATCTCCCTCACAGCCATGAGGACAGATCACCAAGACTAACCCTTATCAAGCCACTCAGATTCTAATAGATCAGGAACGCATTCATCTCGTTAATTCAATTAATTAACCACCACCTGGCAGTAATTAATGTTATCATTTGATTAGGTGTTCCAACTGGCATTGATTTGAAACACGACACATTATGGAGGTTAGCAGACGAATTTTCTAGTTGCCATCAACATTATAGAATTTTAAAAATATATAGCCTATATATTGAAGATATTACTGAACATGTATTTAACCATAGCAAAAGTAAGTTTCTTGTGTTAATTTTAAACAAGTCTGATATTATTTTATCTTATATCTGTTAATTAACAGTTGAGATAGTTCTGCAAGCTGTCCCAGTTGTGCAGGCGGGGCAAGTTGTCACACTGCGTTGCAATGAGCAAATGATTAGAATTATTGTTTTTCTACTCTATACTTGTATGAACTCTATTGAGAAACCATGAGAAAATGGTGAATAAATTCTGAGATTCAATGTTCAGAAATTATTAATAGAGGGTGCGCGTGACGTCACCGTTGGCTGGAGTGCCTGCAGTTCCTCACAGTGAGTCTCATTCATGAAACGTTCGTAAATATACGAGTAAATATTAGAGTGATTTGCGCGTAAAGAGACATCGGATGCACGTGCACGTTCATTCTCAATTACAATAAATCAAGTCCATCATATCCGACTGACATCTATATATAGGCATATAATAACATGAAGGCGAATTTGATTTGATTAACTTCATTGGCTGCGTTTACACTTGGCATTAACATGCGACCTGTATCCGGATGTTGTCCACATACACATTGAAAAGACAAGTGTAAACGCGCTTCTGATCGGAATGTTATCCGATCGGCGTGTCCAGGTTCGGAGGTAGTCGAGGACGCTTTGTGATCGGATCTCAGTGTAATGTAAACGCAATCCAGCCATCGTGTCTGCATTCACAGGTGGACGTAATTTAAATCCCACCCGGTCTCCCCGCGTGGCTGTGAGAAAAATAATGGCCAGACGCAGTTTAGACAAGAAATAAAAACTTAATTGAATCTTACAATAAACGTTTATCTTTAAAACAGTTAATTTAGGCTTACACGATACTATGTGTGTCATTTTTCATTTTAATTGTGCAACATTATCTGAACGAGGCGATCGCCTGTACATTCACAGTCAGTCATGAGATCTTAAATAAGAGCTGCATGCTGCTTTGCCAGAGGAATAATCGCAATCTGATTTTTTAAATGTTGAATGTTTTTATTGAATGTCTTTGCATGTTAACCAATCTCCCATTTCTGTCAATAATAGTCATTGCACGCTATAACCTTAAAACCAGATGATCGATGATATGACTTGTTTTATGATCAACCCAGTTATTTTTGTATGATCAACTCTGGAAGTAGTATAACTTCGTTAACATTTTTTTATCTAATTACTGGAGATTGCAAAGCGAATGAGTGAAACTGGGACATTGTTTTATTTGCATCATTTTTACTCTTAATCTGGTGTCGTGCAACATATCTAATTTAAATAATATGCAGGAAACAGAAATCCAATCTGTTATCCAGATACAGAGGCTACTTAATGTGACCAAATGTAAACTCACCATGTCCTGATTGGCTAATGATCCGATCTGCTTGATCAGATCACGGTGATCGCATGTTAATGCCAAGTGTAAACGCAGCCTTTGTCTGTTCAGGTGTACTGGACAGAAATTCATCTTAACTTCGTTAAGACATATGGCACGTACAGGACAGCAAACACAAGGGGATCAAATAGACATTGACAGCAGGTGACATAGATGAAGCAATGATGACAAAACGAGGGTAACAAGGGGTGGGGCCAGAGAACGAGACACCGCAAACACACACAGCCCAAACACAAGGCCATGTGCCTGCACACAAAACAACGATCTGTCATGATCCTGCCTCAAGATAGGACAAGAGGGCAGAATCATGACACATACGTTAAATTAATACAGTATGAGCAAATTCACACACCTCAATTGGAAATTGAGTTTAAAACAGATCACTGCCAATGGAACAAATGATCTCTTATAAATATTCCCCTACGCTGGTGTGGTTCTAGTGTCAGGGATGTTTTTCTTAACCAGTCTGCCCCCGCGTATAGGCCTGCAATATACATTATTCTCTGTATCGAATCATGTTATCTTATTACCCACCCCAGGCCCTGATGTTTCGGGTTCAGCCCCTGATGTTTTTAAAACCTAGAAACGCCCCTGTATAAAAAATCTGAGACCGACGGCATCGTCGACGATGCCACACGTCACCTCCGATAAATGTTTACATAACTCGATGACAGATTTATCGATTTTCTTACCGTTTTTTTCCAGCAGAAAGCTAACGAGCTAGCCATCACGGGGGTGTCTTTGGTGTCTTTCTAGCCTTTACCGAAGGTTTTCTATCCAGCCTGGAACTTGTGCTTCCTTTCAGAGGTTTTCAGCAATAAATCCAAACGCTTTATGTCGAACTTTGATACTCTCGAAGTCCATAATTCATAAATATTCCGTCATTTTTGCCGCTGGATATCACGTGTTATTTTCATGTGATGGTTTTTGACCAATTACAGGCTGATCCGTCGTAAACGTTGGTGTGCGTCATGACGCATGAACCAAGCGCTGGAGAAACCATTGCGCGGTGGACGAGGATTCGGTTAGAACTACAAACACGAGTAAAAAGTGTTAAAAAACTACAGACACGGAGGGCGCGCGAGTCCCGCGCTGGTCCCGCGGCTGTGTAGAGAGGTTTAGATAAACAGGTTTGAGTGATTAATTATCAGTATCTAACCGGACGAAAATGAATTTATTAAATGTTGTCCACATTATATTGCATATGTAGCAACATTGTGAACGTTTGTAAAGACACGTTTAGCCATTACTTTTTAAATGCATCATTATATTCAAATTGCAAACACGAGGAGAGTATCTGCATGAAAGACCCACGACTGGCAGAAGAACGTGCTCTGAAATGGTAGGAAATCAAATTAGATAGAATGGAGGATTTTAACTGTGACAAGATGATTGACAGGGCAGTTTACGGTGACAGGATACACGCAGCACGCGACAGAGCCGTCCGTTAAAGATGACGTGATAGTATGTCCCAAAGCTTGCCTACTCTTTTTGCTGCACACTCAAAAGTATATACTTTTTCTTCACAAAAGAGTACATACTTTTAGGGCGTAGTATAAGTAGGCGAATTAGGATGCAGCAGATAGAGACGCACAGAGACGCACGATTCACAACGCGAGAAACGCAAAGAAATAGACGTAAATAAAGCGCTGGTCTATTTTGGTGCATTGCAGGATGATGGATTTTCAGGAGAACAGACAGATGAGGAACTAGATTACCAGGATAGACCCAGCTGAAGTGCCATTTATTTATTTACTGCAAAAAGTATTATAGTAGTATAAATGTATTATAAAAGAATAAAAATAATATAATACATAAAATAATAAATAAAATAGAAATGCAAAACCTGTGATGTGGCCCTCTGTGTGATTGCTGAGAGGAACTGTTTTGAGGTTTGGCACCAGTGAATTTCATTAGGCCCCAAACGCCTGGACTTCTTTTGGAAAAATGTCAATAGTTTTTGTTCTGTACAAGTTATAATGTTTATTCCTGTGCTCCAGGACTCCAAAGACATGAACAAACTATTTTCCAGAGGAAATTTGCTTAGCTTTTATTTATTTGTGTGTGATTTCAATAAATATTTGAGTAATTCAATTTCCGATTTATTTTTTCATTTGTCTTTATGGTCCCATAACTTATTTTACATTCAGGTGACATCAATGCAACACAAATATGCTGAAAGTTCAATTTGTCCTGAAAAAAAGAGGTGTGTCAATTGTCTGTGCACCAAAGGGTTGATGTTTTACAAGCTTTTTTAGTAAATAACACCAGGAAAATTAATTGTAAAAATACCCTTAGGTCTCAGAGGGTAAATATCACATGAAGAGTGCCATTTCAGTTTTTATCCTCCAAAAATCTGCATGATTAAAATGTGATATTAAGTTACTACAACAGTTTAATAAACAATAATTTAATTACAACTGCAAAATGTTGCAGAATAATGTAACATATAACTGAATAATAGCCTATAAAGAACCTTTGTGCCAAAAGGGTTCTTTAAGTTCATTATCATCATTTTTTTTTGCATAAAAGGTCCTTTTCAGTTGAGTAAAGAACCCTATGCTACATATATAGAACCCTTTTTTTCTAAGAGTGAGGGCCTCAGCGGAATCCATTGGTATGGAATTCCATGTGCACTTAACAGCATTGAAACATCTAATGAGCTATAATCCAACATGGAAATAATCCAAATTTTCCATGTTGGAATATAACCTAATTAGATGTTTCAATGCTGTTCTACATGGAATCATTTTCATATCTACATGGAATCATTCAGTTTCCTCCACATTATTTGAAAGCAGTTTTGGCGATACATATCTGCCATGTTGTTCTTAAATTTGTATGCTGTCAGATTGTTCTGGTATTCAACTTCAGCTGTCATATCTGTGAAGAAAGGAAGAGTGTTTTATTACGTTTAGTTAGCAGACTTGAAAGTCTTTATCTTTCTTTTGTTTTTAGGACATTTAAAAAAAAAAGTTTAAAACTTGTGACAAAAGGCGGTTCCCTTGTCCTTCCCTTCTAGCCGGGTGATTATGGCACTGATGAAGATGAAGAAGACGAGATGAGCCCCACATACCCTAGTGCCATAGAGGTGTTTGACTTGGCTGAAAATGAGGACATGCTGTCACCAGTTGAAGTTGACCCTGAGAAGCTTGCTCACAAATATAAAGAAGTAAGACACAAATTGAGCTGGACAACAAGGGTTTAAAACATACAGAAAAAGTGTACTGACCTGAATCTAATTAAAAATGTACTTGTGTTAAAGTTAAAAGTTATCCACATTTAATTATTCTATGTAAAAATTATTGATTTCTCAGCTTTAAAAAGGACGGATGACGTCATACATACATATATATATATATATACATATATATATATATATATATATATATATATATATATATATATATATATATATATATATATATATATAGATATAGATATATAGATATAGATATATTGAATGTACATACAAGCTACAAAATAGATTGTTTTCACAGCCGCTTCACAATAGTAACAAATTCAAAATCGCCTGGGAAGCAGCTTGGCCAACAAGCCATTAATCTCAATATTCAGCTCAAGTCACTTCAGTGTTGATTCAGTTCAGTTCATTAACTGTAACATTCATCGACTGTGCATACAGTGTGCATCAATGTATGTATGACAAACTCCTGTAAGCAAAAGACATGAGATAGTAGTGTTTTACATTTTTTCACACCCGTCTGTAGTTTGGCGTGCATGTGGCTAATCATTTTATGTTTGTGTGTAGAGTTACTACGCAAAAACAACATTTTTGAATGAATGAATTTAAATGTGAATGATGTGTTGGCTTTTGCAAGAGATGTCTGATGTTTTGCATGTTGCGTGCATTTTTGTTTTTGTGGATTTGTACGTAGATTTTCAAGATATTGAGCCATAGTTTCAGAAATTGTGAACTGTAAATTAGTTTTCCATTAAATATTGCCAGTTTTGTAATTGCAAAAAAGCACATTAAGTTGCGTTCTTTAATCTGTTTACTACTTTGACACAGCTGCAGATCAAACATGCTGTGACTCAGGCTGAAATCCAACAGCTCAAGAGGAAGGTATGATAACCCTTTTCATGCTAACTGGTCATCATATGTCTAATCAAATTCTGTGTTTTTTAGGACAAAGGAGAAAGTTCACCCAAAAATTACAACTGTCATTATTTACTTGTCTTTCCAAACCTGCCTATAATTTATGGCATTGTTGACATCAAACCTATATATATATATATATATATATATATATATATATATATATATATATATATATATATATATATATATATATATCAGTGTATTGGTAAACTTCTTGGTTTGTGTTCTACAAAAGTAATAATGCTTTGAGGGTGAGTAAATGATGGGTTAGTTTTGATCTGTGTTACTTTTTGCATGATAAGTTTAAGAAAGTAATCATCTGTTTGTGTGTTAAGCTGACTCATGCAGAGCAGGAGAAGCAGCGCTGGCGTGCTGAAAAAGTCCAGATGGAACATAACATGCAGGAGAATGGGAGCGCATGGAGAAGCTGGAGGGATATTGGATGGAGGCACAGAGTCTGTGCCAGGCTGTGGATGAGCACCTGAAAGAAACACAGGCTCAATACCAGGCTCTAGAGCGCAAATACAGCAAGGCCAAACGCCTTATAAAAGAATATCAGCAAAAGTGAGAGAAAACACACTGATACTAATCCACATCCACAATCTTAATAAAGGTCTGGTTTAGTTTTAACCCTGAGTTTTTTTTAACGATTAATATAAAGTAAGTTCACATATTCACCTGCTATTTGCTAATTAAAATGTAATGTTCATTTTATGTACAATAAATACATTTAAATATACTGTACATTCAGTAAACATTACAAAGTATTCTAGAAGACATGTACTAAACACACAAAAAACCTTTACAATTTGTATAAACAGTAAGAGGGTCCATGATGTGACACTCATTTTTATTTGGATTAATTAATTTATTCAAAATGAAATGAGTTGGTTACACCTCTACTACGGTAACAAAAACTGAACGAACAGAAGCAAAAGTTTGTTATAATCTATTTCTTAAAAAAATCCTATTTGTTAAAGGAAAAAAAAACGTTTACCAAAAATGTTCACATCAAATGCATCTGAGATACAAGGACATTTCATTATTACATGAAAATTACAACCTTACTATAAACTATATGCAATAAAATGCTATGAAACTATATAAAACCAACATGACTACAAAGATCACGTTTCTAAGGACTTGTTTCTTGGCAAATGTGATTTAAATGAGATTTTTCTCTTACTAATCAGCCCAGTATAATTACATACACCCAATAGATGAATGATCTTTTTCCTTTTTTTAAATTAAACTTCAGGAATCTAATCAATGTCTTTTTCTTTCCATTTTTTCATACAGGGAGATTGAGTTACTGAAGAAGAAAACAGCTCAGCAGAAAACTCTAGAGGAGACTGAAGCTTCACATAAGGAGGAAACAGATCAGCTCCAAGACAAGGTAGAGCGATCACAAAAATCATTTTGCTTACTAATACATCAATGATACAGTTCATAAATATGGCTATTTAGACAATTCAAATTAAGCAGTCATAAAAAACATTTCATATCTTTATACAGGTAACAGATCTTGGGTCACAGGTCAGAGGAGTTGAAGTCACTGGATCCATCGTAAAAGTTATTAATTGTTTAAATAACTACTTAAGTGTAAATGTACTGGAACTGAGGAAATAGAGAATCTGTACTTTTGCCCATTTAGTTATTGTAAGTTTCATTCCTTCATACCTTTATTTCAGGCGTTTAATGGTTTTAGAGATTTTTTCTTTATTCATTCTTAGTATTGTGAATAAACGTTTTACCCTGCAGTGTTTGCTCTTTAAAACCCTTTGTATTTTCCTTATATTTAACTCTAGATAATGATTCGGCTGTCATGGATAGTTTTGCCAAAGTTGTTCCTGTAATGATCTAATGTACACAATAAACTCTGTTGTCTTTTTTAAGTTATGTTAACAACATTAATGTGGCAGAACAGAAGACTGATCTTTCATTAACAAAACACTACAGTGGAATATTTTTCCAGTTTCAGTCCTGAAACTAATGAAACAGAGACACTGATTGGATCAGAAGCATTGAAAACAACATCTTGTGTTTGAAGACATGTTTCTGAAACTCAAGTAATGACCTGCCACTTGCTGCTGTACCTTAAAAGTCTCATTACTCTTTTTTCCTTTTATACTGAGGTCTTTCTTAGGACTGTCCTTATGAGGCACTGTTACATGGGATAAAACAAGTATGATTTCTTTAAAAGTATATATTAGTATAAAATGGGAAGCACATCATTCATGAATGGATGGAACCTGAGGAACATAGGAAAGACTCAAAATGATGCTTAAAGGGATACTCCACTTTTTTTGGAAATAGGCTCATTTTACAACTCCCTCAGAGTTAAACAGTTGAGTTTTTACTGTTTCGAATCCATTTAGCCGATTTTCTGCATATTTAGAAAAATATCAGTAACCAGAGAGTTTCTGGTCTCATTGATTTCCATAGTAAGAAAAAAATATCTTCTAAATATCAGAAAATCGTCTGAATGGATTCAAAAACGGTAAAACCCAAATGTTTAACCCTGGGGGAGTTGTGGAGTAAAAGTGGAGTATCCCTTTAAAGAACCAGTCAAGGATGTATTTCAGCTAATATTTTGTGGTCATTAAAAACAACATACTTAGATTAGCCTTGTTATATATAGTCAGATTTAAAGGGGTTTCTCTTGCTCCAGTTGCCTCTATTCTACCTATATCAGTTCACACTATACCTCTTGTGCAAGGTTTTGGTGACCTTAAAAACCAACTGCTGCCTTTTTCCTCAGTATTACTCCAGTGTTGTCACTCTCCAGTGTTCATTTTGACCTCCCCTTAAACCTTCTTTACAGAGGCAGAAATCAGTGGATAAAAACTGATAAAAAGTGAGTCATTGTTCTTTGATTCAGCTATACCAGACACATGTATGATTATGGGACTGGCCTCCATCTGTATAGTTTTTTTTTATGAATGTGATTTACATTTAAACACAGTTAAAAGAGATCGACCTGTAGAGGCCACAATAGTTTCATGAAATCTGGATATATGTAAAAAAAAAAGGACACTATCTACATACTACTGCCTGGAGTGAACCTGCCTCATAATTGTTCAATATAATTTAACATAATACAGAGCACAGCTAGACTAGCTGTTGGAGAAAGATGTTCTCAGATACGACAATTTCACACTAGGAAGCAAGACATTTTGTTAACGTAATCATGTGAAGTGTTTGAAGGAACCACAAACTATAAATGATTGTGATTGTAGATATAGTGTCACTATTAGTCTTTACACCGGGACTAAATTAAATCGATGAGGCATGTAAACAACTTTTTTTTTCAGTGCAATGCTTGTATCAAAAACACTCATGTGGTTTGTTAATGTGCTTTTATGAAATAAAGTCAACTGTGGATTTGTAACCAAGGTTGCTTTGTTTTCTTTAAGTGGTACATGCACTTTCATAAGCTTAAAATAACTTAATTGCATGGACATAATGGTAGTCCTAAACTTTTCAACTAACTAAATCTGTCAAGAGAGCCACAACAATTATAAAGCTTGGATGTATATTGAGACTGCTTTGCAGTTCAAACGTGACCATGTGCATTACTAACCTCTAGAGGGAGCAAATTGATACAACTTATTTTTTGTTGTTGACAAAGATGTCAGATCATTCTAAATGTATAATCATTACGTAAATGTAAAAAAAAAAACCCTCAGCCCTCAAATGCCTGATACCAGAGGCTTCTCTTCCTCTTCAACCCAAACATCTTACATTAACATTGTAAATGTTTGATATGAATGCCTCTGTGGTGCATATTGGGAAAATACAGTTCTTACATTTAATTTAATATTTTTTAAATCATACTCTGCATTAGAGAACTCTTTGTCTCTAAAATATTATGCTCATGGGGAGATGGAGAAAGAAAAAAGTCGGTTCAATTATTTCATTTTATTAATGCATTTGAGGGTTAAAAGGCGGCATTACATTTGCATAGCAACAATGTGCATGTTAAGAACTCACACACATCTTCAAGCTATTTGAAATGGTTTCTAATCCCTAAAATAATGTTTTAGAGAGAGATTTTGTAGCAATGACACAGATGGTATGTATAAAGCTCAATACTCAGTCCTGTAAACAAACAGTTTTGTGATTACGATGGTATCTTTAACAGCATTTAACAGGAAATCAGTCAAGCAATGTTTTGGAATTTTGTACAAAGTTTTTTTTTATGGTTTCAATTATTTCATGATCATTCTAATAAACCAGCTCCTTAGTGTGGTTAAGGTAACTTTTGTCCTTCTCTACTTTGTTTGCACACATATGACAATGTTGAATTTAATAAATTTACTAAAGGCAATAAACACATTGCATTTTATACAGGATAAAGTATGGTTAAGACACATTTGTAACCAAAGCAAAACTAAAATAAAATGTAAGAGGCTAACTAGACATGACTAAAAAAATCATAATCAATGTAAAGCATGGTGAAATGCTGTTATCCATGCAAGGTTTTTATTTGATATGGAAATAAACTATACTCTGCATGCACCTAAAATAATCTAAAAGCAAAATATTAACAGAATTTTCTGTTGTATGGAGTGGCATGCAAACTCTTATGGGTTCTGATTTTTAAGAATGTCAAAAAAATCTGTCTATGAATATAATTCAAATAACAAAATCCTTAATAACTTCCTTAGTTTCTTGACAAAAAGAAAACATCTCGCAACACATCAATGTAACTTTTTTTTTAACTATGATCATAGGAACATTGTTCAACAATTACACATTTTGTCATTAATAAAATATAGTTTTGATAGGACCAACTACACCTAGAAATTGTGTGCTAACTTATGTAATAATCAAAAATGCAATGTTCAGATCTATCTAAACATTTTTACAACAGTCTCTTTCCATTGGCAACATAATGTTGTCTTAGACTAAAAAGTAAAAAGAAAAGAAATAAAGATGATCTTAAAACAGGAAAAACAAACTTTTCATATGACATCTTATTGTTACTATTTTCTTTAGGAATGCATTTTCAGATGATGCCTGGTGAGATGGTATCTACGAGTTGAAGCTTTTTGAACACTGTGTGCAGGGGAAAAGTTTGGTGCCATTATGAAGCTGTTGGTGAGCTTTGAGACTTTGTGGCCTACTAAAGCTTTTTCCACAATTGGGGCACTGGCATGGCCGAACGCCTAAATGCTTCTGTTCATGCCTCCTCAAATCTCCTGATTGCCTGAAGCTTTCGCCGCACTGTGAACACAAGAAAGGTTTTTCACCTGTGTGTGTGCGGAGATGCACATTCAGTTGCCCAGAGTGGACAAAACTCTTTCCGCACTGCTGACACGTGTAAGGTTTTTCTCCTGTGTGGATGCGCTGGTGTTGCTTGAGGCTATTGAACCAGCTGAAGGCCTTTCCGCAATCTGTGCACAGATACACCTTCTCCCCTTGCTTGAAACAGCTGTGATTCTTGAAGCCCTTGATTGTGCTAAAGCTCTTGCAGCACTGGCTGCAGCTGTGAGGCTTTTCAACGGACAAAACGCCCCCTTCTTGGAAACTCAGATATTTTACGCTCATCTCTGGGTGGTGACGACGGATGTGTTTGTAAAGATAGCGCTCATCAGTGAAGGAGAAGGGGCAGTAGGTGCAGGGGAAGATGGTGGCATTCACCAGGGCCGAGCCCTGGCGGTGGGCTTTGCCGGCGTGAATGGCTCTGCTGGTGGCGCTTCAAGCCAGAAGACTGGGTGAAGGACTTGAGGCACAACGTGCAACAGTAGGGCTTCTCCTTGGGAGTGGATTGTGCGCTCATGGCGACGAAGATTACACATACGGTCTGAAGTAAAGGTTGCAGTGGGAGCAACTGTAAGATCCGTCTCCCTGCTGAATGCACTCGTGGGCTTTGAGAATATCAAAATTACTGAAAGCTCTCAGGCATTCACCGCAGACATGCTGGGAAGCTGGCGCTTCCTGTGGTTCTCCTATCTCATTATCATCTCGTCCAGCACATTGGTGAGTTTTCAGTGTCTCCAAATCAGAGAATGTTTGTTCACACTCAGTGCAGTTGGGTAAACTCTTGGGCACTTCAACCTCCACTTGCTTGTTTTTAGGTGGCCGGCCCCGTGGTCGGCCAATCGGACACTTTTTTAGGACAACTACTGCCTCTCAGAGGGCTCTTTGCAGACCTCTTCACTCGAGTAGGAGGTTCATAGGTTGGGTCATGCTTGTCAGAATTCATCTGTGTATCACCCTCAGTCCCTGCTGTGAGCGAGCCGCTCTCAACTAATCTGAGATACTCTCCATGGTGATGCCGTTTAAGATGTTGATTTAAGTTGAATTTGGCCACAAAAGAAAAGGAGCACTTGGTGCAAGGATATATGCCAGAAGGTCTGTCAGCATCTGTCCCTTTCGTTTCCTCCCCCTGGTGGGTTTGTTGGTGTCTTTTCAGACCTGTTGCCTGACTAAAACACTTCTTACAATGGCTGCAGCAATAAGGCTTCTCTTTAGAGTGAATAGTGCGCTGGTGTCTCTTCAGATGACAAGATCTCAAAAAGTTTCGGCCACACTCGCCACATTTATTTATTTCATCTGAGATCTCAGTAGCACAATTTGCCTGGTCACTCAAACCATTACTGCATGTTTCGGACAAATCAGCGCAGTCTGGCTTTTCTGAGTCATGAATGGGTTGTCCATTTAGGGTTGAAATTTCACCCTCACAGCTTTCCGTCACTGGCTGCATATGGGTCGGAGGAGCTGCATCTGAGGCCAGAAGGCACTGGTCTATGTCTATAACGGTTGAGTGGTCTTCGGACTCGAGCGGCTTTGTCTCCATGAAGTGCGCATACTGATCGGGATGCGAAGCGCTTCACATGAATATGCAGATAAAAAATAGTTGGGAAGGAGTATTTGCAATGAGGACATAGAGAGACCTGAGTCGCCTGTTCTTCAGTTGTACCTGAAAAAATAAATCATATTACTGGAAAGCCATGACAGATATCAACAACAAATGCATTACAGTCAGTGTATTAAGTCACTTTGCATTTCTACAAAGTAGTATGGAAGCCCTGAACAAGTTTATTAGCTAAATAACTGAAATGTTTATGGCACAATTACAAAGGTTAACTTCAAACATGCTGTTACATGGTAGGCACCGTAGCAATGACAAGGTCATAATGAGTTGGATTCCCAGGGAATCCATGAAATGATGAAATATATATAGTACTGTGCAGAAGCCTTAGGCACACTAGTATTTTCGCCTCAAAGAAATGATTTTAAGCCAGTTATTTAAATATTTTGTTGTAGTGTCTCAGTAGGAAATATCAGTTTACATTTCCAGACATTAATTGTGCCATTAATTGTAATAATCCAGTGAAATTTTTGAATGAACAAGGATTCTGACAACAGCCAATGCTCCACACGGAGGTCAGATCTCACCATCAGAGTGCATCTGAAATTCTATGAAGAAACAGAAAAAACAGAGACTAAGACCAGAAGAACTGCGGCAACGTCTCAAAGGTAGCGCCTGCCTGCCTGCAAAGGTACAGTACTGTGAAAAAGGCACTTGTGTAAAAATGCTGTAAATGAGAATGTTTTCAAAAATAATGTCAATCATAGATTTTATTTATCAATTAACTTTTATTAGCTAACTATTATTAACTTTTAACAGTTAACTAAATCAAATCAATAGGTGTTTAGTACCCTTTACGTTTAAAACAGCTTTTGTCCAGGTATTGCACATAGTTTTTAGTTTTGCAGGTTCTTTGGAAACGTTGCTGCAGTTGCTGCATAAATAACTGGCTTAAAACCATTTCTTTGAGGCGAAAATACTAGTGTGCCCAAGACAATTTCCCCATAGACTTTTGGAAACTACTGTGTTCAACAGAGTTGTGACCCTTACACGTTTTGTCTATTAAGATAATCCAAAATGTATACCTTTTGAAGCCTATATAAAGTTTAAAAAAGCATAAACAGACAAAATAAGGTGAAAAAAAAACACAAGCAGGTTATAACTGTGTGTTTTATGTCATAGATCAAAACGTGAAAATATTTAGAGGCTTTGTTCACCACAGACCTTATTTCAGGCGATTTAGCAAAAACCCATTAAAAAAAAACTCATATGCTGTGTCCGAAATCACCCATTACTGATAGTGGACTATATAGTGAGCTCGCCATTTCGTAGTGCTGTCCGAATGTATAGTGATGATTATTACACCCTATATAGTCCACTCAATGTATCCCAGAATGCATTTTTAAAAGTAGTGTACAAACGATGGTCACTAACCTAAGCCCTACATACCATCACGCATTGCGCTGATCATAAAAATAAGTTATAATCATGTGTGGAGTCAGCGCAATATAACAAAAACGTCCAGAAATCACTTTTAGTTTTTAAATTTTGGAGAAATAAGCTCAATATAAATGTAATGTATTTATTTTTAAAACTCTATTTAGCCCAGAGCCAGCTCAGCACCAGCTGACAGATGATGTAAACAACGGCGCCGAGAGACGATCGAGTAGTGTCCGAAAGTGGCTTCTATTATGCTGGTGAGCTCACTATGTAGTGCTCTGCTCTCTACCCCCAACATAGAGGGTAGTGCTTTGAGTGGAGATTTCGGACACAGCAATAGACTTTAGGGTGAGGGAACTGGAAGTGCTAAAATGCTAACTCACTTCCGCGTTTTGGCCTACATAACAAGTGATGTCATAACTTTGCACTCCTTGTCATTTCTGACTTATAACAAAATACAAAACAATGTCTAAAAGCTGCTATGTGACAAAGTGAACAGCAAACAAGCTAAAAAAATTAAAAACAGAAATACGTTTTTATAATCTGTCAACCCCCCAAAACACGAGCGTTTTAAGGACACAAAAGTGGATACAGGCAATTTTGAAACAGAGCACAAGGTGTATTACTTCTGAGAACTACATCCACTGGAGAGGAACATAATCAGCATCAGGATAGCTTATCTTAAAGAAATATAATATATAAAACTGACATTTGGATATTTGATTTACCAGTGACAAAATGTTTACTGCACACACGTAGTGTATTCTTTAGGGCATACTGAGTGTCACGATCCATTTTTTGGGGACCGACAGCTTTAAAAAACGTATTTCTGTTTGCTCACTTGTTTGCTGTACACCTTTTTACATAGCAGCCTTTGGACATTGTTTTGTTTTTGTTATAAGTCAGAAATGACAAGGAGGCAGCTTCTCGCAATGCAAAGTTAATGGAGAAGCCTTGATTGTCCCAAAAACATGCTTCCCTCTAAGGTGAATTAAATCAGGAATTCTTGAATATTATCTGAATTAACTCGAATTTTAGTCAAGATAATAATGACGCGTCTTTTTAAATTACGCAGTTAGGATATGGTAAATTTCGTGAATGAATTATTTACAATTCATGCAACTGAAGTCTATTTTTAGGCTACTTGCCATATCGCTCTAAAAATGAAAAAATAAAAAATAAATAAATAAAAAAATAAGTTGGGAATAGAAAGCTGATTTTAGGAATAATTTTCTCTATATCTTTGTACTGTTCTATTTGTGGCAAACAAATTATGTAACTAAAAATGTCAAAACAAATCAAAATTACTGTGTATGGCATTCTTTTAACTGTAAAGGAACTTTTTGTCCAAATCTATAATATTTGTTCCTTTGTATAATGAGCTCATTTATAAATTATATATACGAGCAATTTCACATTTGTGAAATTTCACAAATGAACTGCACATTTATGTAACATTCTTTAGAACATGCCACAGAAAAAAGTAACAGAATAAAGAAAAAAAAACACTTACACTATTGAGTAATGCACTATTAACATTTTATCAAAGACTATTAACTAACAAGACACTCTAATGAACAAACTAGTAAGTAATAGCGCTCAGCTGAATTTGGTAGTTCACTATTAGCTAACTAATAATTAGCCTACTATTTTTATTATACCTCACTGAGAACTATACATGTTCATAATAAACATAGTTAATACATAATTTATAATATAAGATTACAGTAACCCACTAATGGCTCAAGTGTTACTACATCCTTCTGAAGGAACTACTAATAATTTGGATCAGTATCCTAAAGTGAAAAGCTTGATAACTACCTAATATTGATCAAAGTCATTGTAAGCTTCTGAGATTTTTTGTAAGGCTTTGTATAATAATGACTCGGGTGTTACTACAACTACTAATGATTTGGATCAGTATCAATAAAGTGAATATCATGGGAACAAATTAGCAATGACTAAAAGTGTTACCAAAACCATTCGGAAGGAATTACTATTCAAAATCGTACAAAAATCTCAAAAGCTTACAATGACTTCAGTAATTACTGTCAAGTCGTAGCGTCATTCTGGCCGGTCACGTTAGTCAAGCTCGGTTCAGCTGACTCTCAGCTGATCCACGTCTACCTATAGGAAATACGATGCCCATCACTGTATACATATATAAGCTCCTTCAGTTTTATCAGACTCTATCGCGTTTCTCAGGAGCAAATTACCCTCCTTCATCCCCAGCTCCTCCTCTCCCAGTCAGCATTTGGAATTCTGATTCCCCATGAATCAGACTAAATTCTCAAATTATGTTGTATTTTAAAATCTTGAATTAATGATATCTGCAATACATTCATGTTGGTACTGTTCTGTTTACCCTAAGGGGGGTTATTGCTGCTCTAATCCATGCTAGAGTTCTTGCCCAGAACGGAACCATACCACCAATCCAAACTGTATGCTAATTGTCAATCGTATTTGATCATAGTGGTCCTGACAGAAGTAGAATTATCACACTTGAGTCATAACCTGTAGGTCACTGTTAACCTATATTATAAATTATGCATTATTCATGTTAATTGTGAACCTGTATAGTAGTTCTTTGAAGTTATCTGGGAGGTGTGAAAAATATAGTAGCTACTAATCAGCTAATAGTGAACTACCAAATTCAACAGCACACTATTACTTACTAACTTGTTAATCAGAGTTTCTTGTTAGTTAATAGTAGTTACTAAAATGTTAATAGAGTGTTACTCATTTGTTCCTGTGTAGTTATTCATTAATCATGGAACAGTATTCTAAAGTGTTACCAAAAAACCTGCTAGTTGATAATATGGCACAAAGTTTACACACAGGAGATGTAGTTACCTAGAGAAATGCATTTCTTATTCCAGATCTTATCCCAGAGGGTGCCAAGTCCTTGAGCATATTCCTCAGCATACCAAACTCTAAATTCCTGCCCAGGGCTAATAGGTGCAACAACAACGGAACAGAATACGTCCGTTTTGCTGGAATGCAACAAGATTCTGTTCCGTCTCACTCATTGAACACACCACAAACCTAAGGCGAAGACACAAGATTGAGACAACTGCAAAATAAATGCATAAACTACAATACACCACAAAAGAGCATAGAAGTACTTACTTCATCCAGTTAGAGTGAGTATCCCTCTCTGCATCTATGTAACTATATTGATTGTTGCCTCTGTAAATCTGGAGAAAAAAAGCATTACTATATGTTTAGCCCAATACATGTTGAAATTACAATTGTAACTCTAACAATTAACAAACTATAAAGGTTGACACTCACTACCCAAGAGTAGGCACTATCCAATGCCTTTTCCTCACAGGTCACCTCTCCATCAAGAGGTCCAAAAATCATCCCCGATGGCACAGTCTGGCCTTGGTTGAAAACCCCAAGTCCTGCTTTAGAGATGCTAGATCGACCTATAACCAAGCCTTGTGGCAGTGTTAGCAGAGCTCTCTGAGGAATGCCCATAGCTGTTGGTGAGTCACATGTAAATAATGGTGGCCCATGAACCTCACATTGGTCTATGAAGTGCTGATGACACATCTCACAGTCTGCCAAAAACCAAGGAGTACAAGAATGAGAGGGTTTTGGAGATACACATGAAAGAGAAGGAAAGTGAAAATTAAATTATGTTTTCAAAAAACATCTGCCAATTTAAGTTTGTAGTTTATTTACTTACAGAAATGTTGGTCATTAAACATGCTGCCCTCCTGTTCCGCCATCATCACAACAGAAGAATAATTAGTAACAGAGCCTTGTGTCTCTAAATTCTGCTCATCACTTGGTGGCAAATCTGTCAGGAACCAGTTGAAAAACAGTATTTTATTATAATATGCATGTTACACTGGTAACATTGCTGAGCAAAAATGCCTTCTCCCTTAAAGAAAGATTATGGTGTTATATTTTTTAGACCATAAATCTCTTAGGAACAAGAAGAAAAAAACCCACTAAAGTAAGATGTCAAGTTTTAATGAAACAACAGCAGAATAACTTACGAATGACTGACATGGCAAAACTGAACATTTTCTTTGAGCAAAGGCTGTCGTGACACAATCTGGTGACCTTGTTTTTACTGTTTAAACAGCCGTTTAATAATGGCATAAATTCCCGAAACGCATTAATCATTCATAACTTTGAACCAGGCATGTAAATTAAGCTTAACTCTTCAGAGAAATTAAAAAGAGATAGATTTTTATGTTAACATGTCGATTCGAGCAGTCTAAAGCTAGCATGGTAAATGTATAATTAGCTAACTACACTTTAGTATACAACAACACCCACCCGGACTGTCCGACATCGCTTCACTAAACGCAGGAAGTTGCACTTTTTACTCCTCAACACCGTACGCACACTTGGACAGTGGACACTCAGGTTATACAATCCTGTTCAAGATTACTAGCTGGATAGCGAACAAGAGACCTACTCAGCGCATCCCAAAACAGGAAGTTGTAATACGTCGTCGCCATTTTTCAGTGACGCCATCACTGTGCGTGGAGTCTATGGGTGCGTGTGGACCGTCATAGACGTATATACTATGGTGGACCGTGAACTGCAACGAGAGAACTGCGTTCTGCTTCCCTCTTTTGAAAAAATGGAGATAAACTCCGATCTGTGCCGCTCAAATCGCTAGATCTGATTCGCAGGTGATTGTGTGTGTTGTAGTAATCTATGGTTCACTTCAGGGGCCTAATTTATAAACGTTGCGTACGCACAAAAGAAGGCGTACCGCTCTCTACGCAATAATAGGTATTTATAAACAGCTAACACTATACGGGAAAATGTGCGGTCCTTCCATGGGTCCTTCACGCCAGCTCAGGCCCAGGCAGGCGTACGCACAAAAACGGGTGAAATGAGAAATGGCGACACCATCGGCAGATAGAAGCAGCACGTGAAAGTGTCTGTGAAACAGACAGTTGTGTAAAATGGCAATCCTTGCTCTTATAAATAACATGAAGACTTCACAAAGCAAGTCTTACAATGTATTTAACAGCCACACGAACACCTATTTGAATTCGATTTGCAGTGTAAAACAAACTCAAACGAAGATAACAACAGAAATGCAAATGAACACATTTTCCAAAATAAAAGTGAAATATGTTCTGCAATAATATAGGTATGTTATGCAATTCATCCTCATAACACAAATGCAGCTTGTCGGATGTAATTGAAATGGATATGCCATAGTGTGCAATGACGTAATGCCTAATGCAACCTTTTGCCACTCAAGTGCCTTTTTTGGCATTAATGCCCACACTGTGCCCTTCAAACAACATTTAACTCCTCGTTTTGTCAATTTCATGCACTTTTATGAAAGCAGGGTATATTATACATATTCGGTATGTACCTCGGTTTTGAAGTCATGGTTCAATACAGCAGGGAGGAGAAAACTAAACATAAAATTGCTTTTTTTTATTAAACTGATTGAAAATGTTATAAAAAAATTAACAAATGTGTATCTGTTTAAATAAATTCAATACAAATATTCTTAGCTAATGATTTAAACTATGGAAGCACACACTTTACAGAGTCCAAATTATTAAATTCAGTTGATATTTCTTTTCAATGCAATTATAATTAAAGGGATAGTTACCCAAAAATTGAAATTCTTTCATCATTTACTCAACCTCAAGTTGTTCCAAACCTCTATGTGTTTATTTGTTCTGCTGAACACAAAGGAAGAAATTTGGAAGAATGTTTTAATCAAACAGATCTCAATCCCTATTGACTTCCATTGTATACTACAGTCAATGGGGATCGAAGTGTAATATAAATCCTCTCCCCTCTCCCTCTCCAGAGTGATGATATTACTGTGTTTATTATACAGTAATGATATTACTGTATTTACTGTATTATGTGTGTTATGATATTACTGTATTTACTGTATTATGTGTGATGATATTACTGATATTACTATAATGAATGGCGGAATACCACAGCAAGTGCTTGGGAGCACTTCGACTCGAGCGCATATATCTATGGACTCGGCGCAGTAATATCATCACACGTGAAAAATCCTCTCCCCTCTCCCTCTCCAGAGTGATGATATTACTGCAATATGATACATTATAGTTATCCACTTTACACGCTTGGAAAAGCGCAACGTTTTATTTTGTGTCACCATTCTTGGTTCGAAGTTACACTACTCGTGCAACTGTATTTAAGTAGGGAAAACGTGGATGTGTTTGGTCTCTTCTCTGCTTGTATCCTAATGAATGAAAAAATTTAATATGAAAAAAACGGTGGAGTAATCCATCAGCCGGATACTGAAGCCTCGCGGAGCCGTCATTGTAGCAGAACTTCACAAGCATTCCATTGACTCCCATTCATTTTGGCATCATTTTGACAGTGAATAACTTTACATCTGAGGGCGTCCAAAGACTTAATTTGTCCATTATATATTTCTAAAGAAACATGACAATGTATAAAAGGCTCCATTACTTTGTATCTTACCTTATTGCCTCGTAGAGGCCGTTTTTGTAAAAAAAGCTAAAGATTGCATCTAAACCACAGAAGGCATTTTCACAAAGTAGCGTGGCCGAGACGGTCTAAGGCACTGGATTAAGGCTCCAGTCTCTTCGGAGGTGGGGTTCGAATCCCACTGCTGGGATTCGAAGACATCTTCAATTTTGAAGACATTCGAAGACATCTTCAAGGGCCAGACATCTTCAATGTTCTTTGAAAAGAGACGTTAAAAGAAAAAGTTGGTGAAAATGGCCCACGGAAGTCTTTGTCACAAGTTCAGCGTGGCCGAGACGGTCTAAGGTGCTGGATTAAGGCTCCAGTCTCTTTGGGGGTGTGGGTTCAAATCCCACTGCTGCCAAAACAACATTTTAGAAGGCACTCGTGACTGCTATGCCTAAGCAAAAAGACTGGAGAAGTGACACTGCTTGTCTCTTCCAAACCCTGCCGCTTTTGCTTTCCCTTGCTGAACTCGCAGGCTTCAGAGCCTGATGATGAATGTCCCCACACAACTTTTCCCTATTTATGAATAAAAAAATTGGACAAGAAAACTCCTTTAAAAAGGTGCGTGGCTGAGGGGTCTAAGGCGCTGGATTTAGGCTCCAGTCTCTTTGGAGGTGTGGGTTCAAATCCCACCGCTGCCAGCAGACATTTTCTAGAGGGCCAGACATCTTCAATGTGCTTTGAAAAGAAACGTTAAAAGAAAAAGCGAAAATGGCCCACGGATGTCTTGTCACAAGGTAGCGTGGCCGAGCAGTGCCAAGGCGCTGGATTAACCTCCAGTCTCTTTGGGGGCGTCGGTTCGAATCCCACTGCTACCAGCAGGCATTTTCTAGAGGGCCAGACATCTTCAATGTTTTTTGAAAAGAGGCGTTAAAAGAAAAAGTTGGTGAAAATGGCCCACAAAAATCTTTGTCACTAGGTAGCGTGGCCGAGCGTCTAAGGCGCTGGATTAAGCCTCCAGTCTCTTCGGGGTGTCGGTTTGAATCCTACTGCTGCCAGCAGGCATTTTCTGAGGGCCAGACATCTTCAATGTTCTTTGAGAAGAGACGTTAAAAGAAAAAGTTGGCGAAAATGGCCCACGGAAGTCTTTGTCACAAGGTAGCGTGGCCGAGCAGTCTAAGGCGCTGGATTAAGCCTCCAGTCACTTTGGGGGCCTCGGTTCGAATCCCACCGCTGCCAGCAGGCATTTTCTAGAGGGCCAGACATCTTCAATGTTTTTTGAAAAGAGGCATTAAAAGAAAAAGTTGGTGAAAATGGCCCACAAAAATCTTTGTCACTAGGTAGCGTGGCCGAACGGTCTAAGGCGCTGGATTTAGGCTCCAGTCTCTTCGGAGGCGTGGGTTCGAATCCCACCGCTGGCAGCATGACACTGCTTGCTTCCGGTCTCTTCCCAACCCTGCCGCTTTTGCTTTCCCTGGCTGAACTCGGCAGGCTTCAGAGCCTGATGATGAATGTCCCCACACAACTTTTTCCCTATTTATGAATAAAAAAAATGGACAAGACAACTACTTTAAAAAGGTAGCGTGGCGGAGGGGTCTAAGGCGCTGGATTTAGGCTCCAGTCTCTTCGGAGGTGTGGGTTCGAATCCCACCGCTGCCAGCAGACATTTTCTAGAGGGCCAGACATCTTCAATGTTCTTTGAAAAGAGACGTTAAAAGAAAAAGTTGGCGAAAATGGCCCACGGAAGTCTTTGTCACAAGGAAGCGTGGCCGAGCAGTAGAAGGTGCTGGATTAAGCCTCCAGTCTCTTTGGGGGTGTGGGTTCGAATCCCACTGCTGCCAGCAGGCATTTTCTAGAGGGCCAGACATCTTCAATGTTCTTTGAAAAGAGGCGTTAAAAGAAAAAGTTGGTGAAAATGGCCCACAAAAATCTTTGTCACTAGGTAGCATGGCCGAGCGGTCTAAGGCGCTGGATTAAGGCTCCAGTCTTTCGGGGGCGTGGGTTCGAATCCCACCACTGCCAAAACAACATTTTAGAAGGCACTCGTGACTGCTATGCCTAAGCGAAAAGACTGGAAAAGTGACATAGACATTGCAGTCACAAGTGCTTGTCTCTTCCAAACCCTGCCGCTTTTGCTTTCCCAGGCTTTAGAGCCTGATGATGAATCTCCCCACCCAACTTTTCCCTATTTATGAATTAAAATATGGGCAAGAACAGGCCTTTTAAAAGGTAGCGTGGCCGAGGGGTCTAAGGTGCTGGATTTAGGCTCCAGTCTCTTCGGAGGCGTGGGTTCGAATCCCACCGCTGCCAGCAGGCATTTTCTAGAGGGCCAGACATCTTCAATGTTCTTTGAAAAGAGACGTTAAAAGAAAAAGTTGGCGAAAATGGCCCACGGAAGTCTTTGTCACAAGGTAGCGTGGCCGAGCGGTCTAAGGCGCTGGATTAAGGCTCCAGTCTCTTCGGGGGCGTGGGTTCGAATCCCACCGCTGCCAAAACAACATTTTAGAAGGCACTCGTGACTGCTATGCCTAAGCAAAAAGACTGGAGAAGTGACACTGCTTGTCTCTTCCAAACCCTGCCGCTTTTGCTTTCCCAGGCTTTAGAGCCTGATGATGAATCTCCCCACCCAACTTTTCCGTATTTATGAATTAAAATATAAGCAAGAACAGGCCTTTTAAAAGGTAGCGTCGCCAAGGGGACTAAGGCGCTGGATTTAGCCTCCAGTCTCTTTGGAGGCGTGGGTTTGAATCCTACCTGCTGCCAGCAGGCATTTTCTAGAGGGCCAGACATTCTTCAATGTTTTTTGAAAGAGACGTTAAAAGAAAAAGTTGGCGAAAATGGCCCACGGAAGTCTTTGTCACAAGGTAGTGTGGCCGAGCAGTCTAAGGCGCTGGGATTAAGCCTCCAGTCTCTTTGGGGGCCTCGGTTCGAATCCCACCGCTGCCAGCAGGCATTTTCTAGAGGGCCAGACATCTTCAATGTTCTTTGAAAAGAGACGTTAAAAGAAAAAGTTGGCGAAAATGGCCCACGGTAGTCTTTGTCACAAGGTAGCGTGGCCGAGCAGTCTAAGGCGCTGGATTAAGCCTCCAGTCTCTTTGGGGGCCTCGGTTCGAATCCCACCGCTGCCAGCAGGCATTTTCTAGAGGGCCAGACATCTTCAATGTTTTTTGAAAAGAGGCATTAAAAGAAAAAGTTGGTGAAAATGGCCCACAAAAATCTTTGTCACTAGGTAGCGTGGCCGAGACGGTCTCAGGCGCTGGATTTAGGCTCCAGTCTCTTCGGAGGCGTGGGGTTCGAATCCCACCGCTGGCAGCATGACACTGCTTGCTTCCGGTCTCTTCCCAACCCTGCCGCTTTTGCTTTGCCTGGCTGAACTCGGCAGGCTTCAGAGCCTGATGATGAATGTCCCCACACAACTTTTTCCCTATTTATGAATAAAAAAAATGGACAAGACAACTCCTTTAAAAAGGTAGCGTGGCCGAGGGGTCTAAGGCGCTGGATTTAGGCTCCAGTCTCTTCGGAGGTGTGGGTTCGAATCCCACCGCTGCCAGCAGGCATTTTCTAGAGGGCCAGACATCTTCAATGTTCTTTGAAAAGAGACGTTAAAAGAAAAAGTTGGCGAAAATGGCCCACGGAAGTCTTTGTCACAAGGTAGCGTGGCCGAGCAGTAGAAGGTGCTGGATTAAGCCTCCAGTCTCTTTGGGGCGTGGGTTCGAATCCCACTGCTACCAGCAGGCATTTTCTAGAGGGCCAGACATCTTCAATGTTTTTTGAAAAGAGGCGTTAAAAGAAAAAGTTGGTGAAAATGGCCCACAAAAATCTTTGTCACTAGGTGGCCGTGGCCGAGACGGTCTCACCAGGCGCTGGATTAAGGCTCCAGTCTTTTCGGGGGCGTGGGTTCGAATCCCACCACTGCCAAAACAACATTTTAGAAGGCACTCGTGACTGCTATGCCTAAGCGAAAAGACTGGAAAAGTGACATAGACATTGCAGTCACAGAGTGCTTGTCTCTTCCAAACCCTGCCGCTTTTGCTTTCCCAGGCTTTAGAGCCTGATGATGAATCTCCCCACCCAACTTTTCCCTATTTATGAATTAAAATATGGGCAAGAACAGGCCTTTTAAAAGGTAGCGTGGCCGAGGGGTCTAAGGCGCTGGATTTAGGCTCCAGTCTCTTCGGAGGCGTGGGTTCGAATCCCACCGCTGCCAGCAGGCATTTTCTAGAGGGCCAGACATCTTCAATGTTCTTTGAAAAGAGACGTTAAAAGAAAAAGTTGGCGAAAATGGCCCACGGAAGTCTTTGTCACAAGGTAGCGTGGCCGAGCGGTCTAAGGCGCTGGATTAAGGCTCCAGTCTCTTCGGGGGCGTGGGTTCGAATCCCACCGCTGCCAAAACAACATTTTAGAAGGCACTCGTGACTGCTATGCCTAAGCAAAAAGACTGGAGAAGTGACACTGCTTGTCTCTTCCAAACCCTGCCGCTTTTGCTTTCCCAGGCTTTAGAGCCTGATGATGAATCTCCCCACCCAACTTTTCCGTATTTATGAATTAAAATATGGGCAAGAACAGGCCTTTTAAAAGGTAGCGTGGCCGAGGGGTCTAAGGCGCTGGATTTAGGCTCCAGTCTCTTCGGAGGCGTGGGTTCGAATCCCACCGCTGCCAGCAGGCATTTTCTAGAGGGCCAGACATCTTCAATGTTCTTTGAAAAGAGACGTTAAAAGAAAAAGTTGGCGAAAATGGCCCACGGAAGTCTTTGTCACAAGGTAGCGTGGCCGAGCGGTCTAAGGCGCTGGATTGAGGCTCCAGTCTCTTCGGGGGCGTGGGTTTGAATCCCACTGCTGCTTTGCTTTCCCAGGCTTTAGAGCCTGATGATGAATCTCCCCACCCAACTTTTCCCTATTTATGAATTAAAATATGGGCAAGAACAGGCCTTTTAAAAGGTAGCGTGGCTCGAGGGGTCTAAGGCGCTGGATTTAGGCTCCAGTCTCTTCGGAGGCGTGGGTTCAAATCCCACCGCTGCCAGCAGGCATTTTCTAGAGGGCCAGACATCTTCAATGTTCTTTGAAAAGAGACGTTAAAAGAAAAAGTTGGCGAAAATGGCCCACGGAAGTCTTTGTCACAAGGTAGCGTGGCCGAGCGGTCTAAGGCGCTGGATTAAGGCTCCAGTCTCTTCGGGGGCGTGGGTTCGAATCCCACCGCTGCCAAAACAACATTTTAGAAGGCACCCGTGACTGCTATGCCTAAGCGAAAAGACTGGAGAAGTGACATAGACATTGCAGTCACGAGTGCTTGTCTCTTCCAAACCCTGCCGCTTTTGCTTTCCCAGGCTTTAGAGCCTGATGATGAATCTCCCCACCCAACTTTTCCCTATTTATGAATTAAAATATGGGCAAGAACAGGCCTTTTGAAAAGGTAGCGTGGCCGAGGGGTCTAAGGTGCTGGATTTAGGCTCCAGTCTCTTCGGAGGCGTGGGTTCAAATCCCACCGCTGCCAGCAGGCATTTTCTAGAGGGCCAGACATCTTCAATGTTCTTTGAAAAGAGACATCGCAGTCACGAGCAGTGGCGGTTCTACTTTGAATTACACCCAGGGCGAGACCCCTTCGAGCGCCCCCTGAAAAAAAACAAAAAAACTTTGCATATTATAGGCTACTGTAAAAACACATAATTAAAGTTGCTTTTAGTTGATTATTATGAAAAGTATTAGATAATATAGTGACCAAAATGATCACATACACATAATATTGTTCAAAAAGCCTAATACACAGTGAAGTCAATTCACCAAGTTAATAACATTAAAGATTTGTTTTAAAGGAGTGTCTTTTATCTTACCTACTAAACTTAAAAAAGGTTTTATAAATAGATAAACCTCATATTTCAGCATTTAAATCATCTCTATAAAAAGAATGAGTCAATAAAGATACATTCCTGACATTTATAATGCACAGTAGCTTATCTTTTATTATTAATAGTAAAATTCGTACCGATTTTCCCATGGCTGTCGTTGCTAGAACCATGCGCTCATTACACTGCGCTCTCCACAATGACAAAGACGTTTTAGTAGCTAATGTATTTCCACCACAGAAAAACGCTTGCTTTAGTTCTGCTAAAAGATTTATTTACGGAAAAGAGAAAAAACACCCAAGTGTTTGGGTGCACGTGCACTCCC